>VZRR01004766.1:178080-473466 GCA_013398015.1 Oreocharis arfaki | reverse complement strand
ACGCCCCATGTGTGGCCCATGAATGTTGTGTGAAAGAGATTTCAAAATTTTCATGGGAGAGGTGTTTTGCACAGCAGCAGATTTCCGGGCGGGTCTGTCTGCTAGTGCCAGTTTGGAAACCACGTTTAAGCAGAAGAAAAAACCTCCTTTTTTCCTCAAAATGTTAGCGAGACTTTTAAAACCTATATTGCTAGCCAAAATCTCATGTTGTGCCATCCTTTGTGCAAGTTTGGTAAATGGAGGGGGGATGGAAGAGAGGAGAGTGTGTTATTATTGCCTTAATTTCTATAATTTCTTTTAGCTCTAGTTCTGTTAGTAATAAAACTTTCTTTACACTGTATGTACCCAAGTGCGTGCCTGTTTTGCCTCGCAGATTACTTTTGTTTCCCTCAATATCATTGATACCCCTTATGCAAAATAACAGATTTCGTGAGAGCTTAGCACGTAACAAGCTCAAACCACAACACCTACCCATGCCTTGCATAACCTACCCCTCCCTCGCCTTATTCTTGCCCACCCTCCCCTCGCCTTATTCTTGCCCACACCACCCTTGCCTTGCCAACCCATCCATTGCCTTGCCCTCCCTGACCCTGCCTGACCCTTCCCTCCCTTTCCCTGCCTTTCCTACCCTTCCCTTGCCTTGTCCCCTCCCTTGCTCCGTGCGGCAGAGTGTGGAATCCTTGGCTGCACCACAACACATACAGCCACTAAGATAAAAATCTAGAAACTTCCCTCCCCAAAATTTGGCCCCTGAATCACCTGTAAACGTTGCTGCAATCTTTTTATAGTGGCTTTTGCATGAATATTAACTTTGCTGTTGTTTATGAAGGAATACTTCTCAAGGTTACTTTTCCATGTTTTAGAATAGTGGAGTGTCAACTGCTAAAAATCTTTGTTGGATACCAACTACTGCCTCCTGATAATCATCATGCATCTCTTTTCCAGCACCTCAGACAGATGTGTAAGATCTCCATCACTGCTCTCAGAAACAGCCCTGGACCCTGCATATTTATATAAAATGGTACAGAAATCTCAGGCTTTGCTAGGACCCCGTTTTAGGCAGTGCCACCCATCCAGAGTTCTCTGCTGACAACCCAATAATCTGCGTTGGGTTTTACCACATACGATTGTAGTGAAATCTCAAGTTCTATAATTTACTTACCTTAGTGCTGTAGTTTGCATGTATGACTCTAGACTATCACTTAAATGGAGGAAGGAAGACAAAGTATTTTATTATTAGCATCAGATAAGAAAAAGTATCATTATAAAAACCCCATCTTTATCAAAAAAAAGAATTCATTTTTTGTTGAAGTCCTTGCCTGTACTCATTACAAGATGCTCTTCATTTCACTTCTGCTTAACCTCCCAGCTGTAAAGTAAAATATTTAGTGATATTAACACATCATTAGGACAACCTTTTTAACCCCTTTTTTAAAAAAATTAATTCAAGGGGTGGAAATGCTAATATTTCCTACGTGGCCAGAAAGAAGCAAAACACTGTGGTGGTGAGAATTTCCTTCCTAGTCAACAATGAATTGTCCTTATCTCCCCAGCACACAATCTCACCAGAGGCATTATTACCATTTGTACTATGCTGCTCCTGACCTACGGTTTGAAACACATCAGTGCCGCAGAGATGAGCAATGTAACAACTTCCTAGATTACACAGTGGAGCGATTAGCCCTAAAGAAGATCAATAACATCAATGGCTTGAGCTTGAGGATAAATAAAACCTGATATTGGTAACAGGTTAATTGTGTTTCAAGCTGCTCATGCCAGTGATAAAAATTTGATAAGACTGAGGATTTCAAAGCCTTGTTGCATTTGGTACTGGTTCCTTTTTTTTTTTTTTATGACTAAACTAGAGGTCTAAGCTCAGACCATAACTCAATTATGCTGAGAGAGACATAAGAAAATAAAATCACAGAATTTAGTCTTATGAAGTGTGGTCCTGACTCTGCTACAGCAACAACTCTGTGTGTCACTGTGCAAGTATGAGATGAACCACAGGAGGCTGCTCTGCTTTGCCACTGGCATTTTAATGAAGGTTTTTCAGTTTAAACCAGAATTTTTTCAGAAAGGGGCCAGATTCTGACCTCCACAAAGCTTAGTCTGTACATTGGTGACCTTCAGCACCTGACAGGATTGTTCAGTGTTTTCTAACAAATCCTGTAATTGTTGGGAACACAACTTTTCCCTCCCCATAGCTATACTTAACCACTCTGAGGTAAAATTGCAGCTTACAGAATGATCAAGCCATGAAAACACAATATAGATGTAAATAACAGGTGCTCCCTTTGCTGCAGTATATTGAAATTAACATTTTTTTTCTCTCAGATTTGTCCTGCATTACAGAAAGCCTCTTAAAAAATATATGCTTGGAATATTAGTACTCAACTTTTTGCACAGTTAAGTAAAAGTAGTAAAATCTCATTTGCACTTGAGCTCCTATATATTTTCCAACAGCTTGAAATATTTCTGGTAGCAGTGTGTAACAGAGAGGGGCATGTTATAGATGAGTTACATGAAGTAAAAATGATTATTTTTATGTTGAACACGATTTTTCTCATTTAAATGATCACTGGATTCAAGGTGACTCAATCATGTGCTCAACCCAGGGTAGTTCAGGAGTGAAATTTAATCATAGACATATCTCCTGAGAAACTAAACATAATCTTATTGCGATCATATGGAAGCAGTCACTTACAGAAACATCTCTCATTTCAGCCTTTAATTCCCCTCAGAGTTTCCTTTTTTATTTTTGCCCCAAACTCTGCTTGCTAGCTGAAATTACTCCTCCACTATTCAGGTGTTGCTCTTGCTGACTGGAATATCAGAGTTATATCTGTATGTGGATGTAGTTACTTACACACACATATTCACCCCATTGCTCCCTTAAGGGTTCCCATTTGCTGATAAATTCTGGGAAGGAAATTTTCGGAGACAACCCTGGTGATTACATCCCCAACTTCCGCGAATTTCCAGAACTATCATTTTTTCCCTCCATAGAAATTAACATGCTAACAATTGCAAATTCAAAAAAATTTGCCCACATAGATGCCCAACAAATTATTTTAATATTAGTTAAGAAGCCTCATATAAAACTCAACGCTAAAGAAGAAAAACATACAACAACAGACTGCCTCCTATATTGTCATATTTCCTAAATAAGAAATAAAGCTAATTAAAATTCTACTCCATTTCAAAGGAAGAAAAGCACCTCGTTATGATTCAGTTTTCCTAATCTCTGAGTAAACGATTATAAAATGCAAATATTTGCCCATTTATGCATAAAGCAATCACCATTTTTCTTTTCAAAATAAACAGGTGGGGAAGTCAGCTTTATTAACAGTCCCTGGACTTGGTGAGAACCACCATCTGACCACACCAGCAGACAAAGGGCCAGGAGCATCCCAGATCTGCAGTTCTGCTGCTGACAAATTAAATCCGGTTTCCACAGTATACTTCTTCCACAAATACCAGCCAGAGTTGGAAGTCTTTCACCACAGAATTTTTTAAAAAAATTTATTTCTAGTTGAAAGATTGTGCTTTAAGTATATAACACTGGGGTACCTTCTAGCAACCTACACGTTATACTGTTTAATGTCACTAAGACGTCGTAGATACTGAGGAGCAATATTTCAAAACAGGTGAACTGACCTTTAGAGTCTTTCTGGGGATTCCAGTCATATTTGTCTCAGACAGAAATTGTATTTTGTTCTGGGTTTTATTTGATAAAGGAAGGTTAGGCAAATACAAACAGCCAGAGCAACAATCGCTTGCTCACATAAAGTTACAAGCACCAAACATCCCAGACATATTGGAGGCATACTCCCAGTATTTCCACACACACTAACTTGCAGTTTGTCTCTTATCAGTTTTAGATTCCATGTTTACAAAATGTGCTTGTTTTTGCTTTGTAGTTGTATTTTCCTACTGGTCAAGAAAATAGACCAAAAAGTGGCAATGAAATTTATCTATACCGTGAGGCAGATTGTCTCATACAAATGCTGCATATTATCTGCAATGTCTTTAATCACAAACACAGCAAAAAGTCACCTCTCATTTAAAAAAACTTTCTATGTTTAGGTCCTTCCACAGTGCCAGAATAGTGCCTTATGGAAACATTCACTAGGCTTTTTAAATTAATTATGTGAGTAATCACTTTGTGGGAAGAGAGACAGAAACGTTAGCATCCTTGGAGTACAAATTCTGAGTCTACCCAGAGAAGCTGGTGGAAAGCTCCCAGCTTCCAAAGCAGCAGCTTGTATTTCAGAGTCATTTGCAAATGCAGATGTAAACTAAAACTGATGAATCCCAGCAGTAAGAAAAAGATGAAAAGACCTGCAGCAAGATGAAAGAGAAAGAATTGGAGATAGATCAATAAACCAAGCACTTTAATAGGACTGAGCTATTTGCAGGGAATATTTTAGAAGAATGAAACATAATTAGTTATTAACCAACACATTTACCAATTACAAGCCATTATTAGGAAGCATTTAAAAGTGGTACCTACTTATATTTTCCACTGAACCTGGTCATGAGGAGAAGTCTTTGCTCTGTAAGAGACAGTGCACCAAAACTCATCACCCAATCTTGTGAATGACCCAGCGACCAAGATTACATATTAATTGCTGGTCAGAAACAAGTTAATGTTTCAGGATGTACAAACTACTCATAAAACTAAAATACTTGCTGTCTTGAGGTTGTTCCTGGAAGAAACTAATCTCAAAAGCCTCCTATCACATCTTAACCACTTCAAATACATACTCAAATTTTCACTTGAAATACATACACACACGTGCGAGCACACACACACACATGTATGAAGTGCAGTTACGAGCCACATATCTTATAAGGTGTTTCTCCATGACCAAATAATTATTTAAGGGATTAAAAAACCCAGTTATGTTGGTTAACTAGAAACAGGACCAACCAATTATGAGAGAAAGTCAAGAACTACAAAAAAACTCACCAAGGAGTAGGATATTTAAATAAGGCTATTTATGGAAGTTTTTGAAGGATATACAAGGAACTTAAGAAAGGTCATATATAGACTGAACATCAAGAAATTTTCCTGGCAGTGAAAATGCGGGCTAAACAGCAAGAATTATTTTTGACAGCAAAATTTTAGTTGGTGAATCAAACTTCCAAAGGAAGTGCTTCAGCAGGAGCCCTGAGAACTCCTCAAAGCAGGACAGGACACACAACATTTTCAGAACCCTGAGGTTTACATTAATTTTCTAGATGCAAACTGGGCTCTGGTTGACATGAGAAAAAACGACCTCATTTTCCTAGTTTTTCATCAGACACATCTGAAACTACCAGTGTTACCTTATGGACTTGTCTAGATCATTTTTTTCTTTACATTAATTTCTATTGTGGAAAAAAGTTTTATCTCCAGTTACTTTACAGTCCATTAAAAGACTTCAAGAAAAAGCATTTATAAAAGTAAAAAATTGGAATTTCTAACACAGGCAGGAATAAAGCAGTATACATTTCTCCATAATTAAAATTTCTGCCCTCATCACAGAAGTCACTAACTTTATACAAATCTCATGAGAGTAGTCATCTTGTTTGCAACTAGCTGTGAGACAGAAATCATCTGTCTCAAAATCAGTTTAGAAAGCATCCTTTAAAAGAAAACCTTTTGTTCCTTTTTTTCTATTTTACCACAGATATTGTTATAACGGTTTCTAGCAATACCTGGCAGATGTAGAATTAAAAACTCAGATATATAAAAAAATAAAACCTTATAGGTGTTATTTAAAAAAAAAAATAATCTTGTGGCTCCTGGCTATGATTGCCAGAAGAGTTATTGGTGTATGGAGCGGGTGAGCGGAGCAGAAGGCCCAGCTGCCTGGGGAACAGAAAAGTACACAGATCTTCTGTCCCTCAAGTGTCGATCCCAGCTGCACAGAGAAACAGTCATTTAGTGAATAAATGAAGCGGTGAAATTATGAGAGCAGGAAGGGAGTCCCCTAAGGATGCCAATTTTCATGGGCTGTGTAAGGCACTTCAGGCATTTCCCACTGTCTGTGAGAGCGTGTTTAATACAGCACGCACAAGTCAGCACCTACACCAGTGCAACTCCGAACTCACGCACGTAGCAAAAGGTGTCTAACCTGCATTTACATCAGTATAAACCTAGAGTTCAATTTTGCCTTCTAATTATAATAGTTTCTTCCAAGTTTCTCCCTTTTTCCATCCATCTCATTCTTTTAAAGCAGCCTCAAAACCCAGCTAAAAGTTGGAGCTCCTAACAGAGCCATTCCCTCTTCATTATTTGCTTTGGGGATGTCAAGCTGCAGTTATTGCTGGAGGAGTAACCACAGCTAAAACTTTCTGAATATCTTTGTTTTGGCTCAGTGCAGCACATAAATCAAAAATTGTTATGAACAACTTGCATGTTGTTTACTCTCCAGCATTATTCTAGCTCCATTTTAACAAGCTTAAGCTCAAAACAGACACTCGGGAAGATTTTAGACACTCCAGGCAGGCCCCATCATTTTCATTAGTGAGAAATAAATGTCTGTATGGATCTGTGAGTGGGAAACTGTTCCAGGTCTCATCTGTGCCAATGATGTAGCGATAGGAAGATTATGTTATCCTACAGCAAATACCATTGCAGCAATCCTAGTACAGTTGGGGACGAACGGTTTTCAAAATCCTGAGGTGCCTGAGTCCCAACAGGACAGACTTGAGGAATGAAATGCAGAACACTTATTTCTCCCAGAAGAATCTGGGATGCTTCCTGCTTAAGGATCTACAGAATATCTTTCAGGATGGAGCACAGACCATTCCAAAAGCTCCAGTTCCTCAGGGCTGGAAACTCAGCACTGATTTCTCGTTCCCTGTTTTCTCAACCCTTTCACCATGTTAATCTGAAGCAACACTGGGATAACAATGTTTTACTGTCTTCTCTGCCAGATGCAATCATGCTAAAGGCTTTCTGCACATGTTCTGTAGATGTCTCTGACAATATCGATTCTCTCCTACAGCACGTCATCTGTGTGCAATCGGAGCTCACAGTCTTCCAGAAGGGTTTTGCTCTCCACATTGGGAAATATATAGGAATTAAATTCTGTGAGAAGGTTTTAGACTGCTCCACAACTCCTCTGTTTCCAATGCAGCACCAGCACTTATGCACATGGAAATATAAAGTGTCAAATTTCAGCTTTTTAAAATATACTGATTATTTTTACCAGAGTCTTTCTATTATTAAGCAGCTTAACTCTGACAATGCTTTTCTCTTCACACTATTTACATGTCTATGTTTTTCAGTTCTGCCCGATGTAGCTGCATAACATACTTACAGAACATAAGAGATACAAAAACCCTTACTGAAAAATGACCTTAAGGGATCAGACATGAGGATTTTTGAATTATACCCATACTTCAAACATCCTTAATAAATTCAGCCATTTTCCCCGCCCCCTGAAAAAAACACAGTAACACTTTTAGATCAAATTTTCCTAAGGACTGCACATCACTGAAACATATAAATGAAACAGGCTGAAAAATGTGGCATTTTCTGGTTCACCTGCTATGCATTTCGAATTTTCAATCTAACATATGTGCAGAATTAATACTTGCACACAGAAATAATTTCAGTTCAAATAAGTGAAAAACTGAAGGAGCAAAGAGTCATTCCTACTCAGAACCTTTCAGGAAAAAAAGTCAAGAGCGAAGAGTTAAGTTGCTATTCACTTGCAATTCCAGCCAGATGACCTTTTTGCCTCAATCCTTCAGCAACAGAAAGTAGTTTCTTCCTGCAGATTTTCTGAAGATTTTTGAGTTCTTTACTTCTTCCATCAGCAGGCAGCTGTCTGTCCATTTACAGCTCTCTTAACATTATTAGGCTTAATTAAGCAGCATTAAATTGCTCCAAGTCGCTCTTAAATTTATTCTTACCATAAATGTAATGGAGTGTTCTGGTTTCTCCCATCTCACATCAGTTCCTTCTTGGTTCCTCTTTTCTACTTTGCATTATCTTAATGAGTTATTTCTTTGCTCTATTACATGCTCCTCTAAACACACTAAACCCTCATCTCTCCCACCTACAAGAAGTTCAAACCCAACTTCCCAGGTGATTACTCCTTAGCTTGTGGCATACAGCTTTCCTGAACTGTATTACAACAGTCTGCAAAGGATTGCTCTGAATATAAATATCAAATAGTATTTCTGCTTCCACCTTTGTACGTACAACTACTGGAAAGGATCTGTGGACAAAACAATTAGAGGCAGATAGCAGAAGAACTTGAGGGGAGAACTGCTCAGGAGAGCAGTCAATACTTCAGTGATAGTCAATAACTATGTGAATAATTATTTTCAGTCAAATTACAGTCACACAGTGTGCATGAGTTACCTAAATTATTCAAAACGGACAGGACAGGTGACAGTGCAGTGATGAAACAGGAGAATCAGCTTTTTTTTAATAGGAGACCATCTCTAGTGATGCTCTTGCTCCATAAAAAGTAGCTAGAAAATAGCCAGTTGCAGCAAACTTCATGAGCTCAGTCTGCTTCAAATATTTCTAATTACTTAATTTCTATCCTTAATTTTCAGTAGTGCCATAACATATACCCACAGAAACATCATCTTTCCTACCTTGCTATGGTTTCATTATCCAGCAAAGATTCTTTGTTACAAAGGAATAAAGGTAGGAGTAAGTAGAAGCATGCAGCTAATATCTCAGGATAGATAATTAAAGACTAGCAGGAATTTTTTCCTCGTAAATTGTCACTGGTGTTGCAAAACATGCTGTTGCTAATGTGTTTTATAGGATGAGGGGGCTGGCAATAGCACGTGGCTGCTATCACACTGTCTGTTAAGGTAAACTTCCCTGACTGGAGCCCTCTAAACCTTTACATTTAATATAAAGCTCAACAGAAAAAAAAAAATCTACGTCTTCAAATGTGAATTGCTTGCCTTGCTCTGGAACTGGCAGGAGTGCCTGAGAGAGAAACAGAATCTGATCAGGGTAGAAGAAAGAAACAATTCACGGTAATTCCACCTTCCACACTGCTTCATTTCTTAAACTGGCTTTTCACAAAAAATACCCTTCACAAATGCTGCCAGGGGAGATCTCACTACAAGCATAAGGACAAAGCAGATTCAGGAGAGAGCGCAAAGGGTTCTTGCACAGTTCTCTACCTAATATTTACCTTTCATTTTTTGTCAGAAAAAATTATTCCATTTTTTACCCCTTTGCTATTTCCTTGGCAGCTCACATCAGCTCATATCAGGTTTATAGTTTTCTCTTTTTCTTTTCTCCTTTGTGTTGCATTTTGGGCATTCCCATTGCTTTTACACAGCACTATACATTCTCTAGTGGGGAAATCCAGAAAGAAAGAATCCAAATAAACACCCAGAAAGTCCAGATTCCAACTTTCCTGGGAGCTATGCTCTAGGACCAGAGTTGGAGGTGCCTCCAGAAGAAACTGCAAAGGAAGTTCATGGTGCAGCCTGTGACCTGACAAATGCAAAAGAGGAACTGTTGGACTTTGTGGCAAGTAGTTGGTGTGGAGGTGCACTATTCAGATACCAGAAACCCCAGCCTTCTGTCAGCCCTCTGGCTTGAATTTCAGTTGCAGAGTGGCCCCGAAAGGAACAAGTGTTAGTATCCCATGCAGGCAGCAATCCACTGTTCATTCCGCAAACATACGGCCCTGGAGGGCGCGTCTCTAACAAGGGGTACAAAGCCATCAAGCCCCAGTAGGAGAGGAGAGTTTTACACATAGTAATTATTTAGTAGAAGATGGAGGTAGAGTTTGACTTTGACATTTGAAGGGAACACAAGCTGACACAGCAAAAATCTGTTTTTCCAGACTTCCAAGCTGACACTGAGTGAGAGGTGTGTGGAGGGAGATGGAACACGACTACACACTTTTCTGCCCTGCCCTCCTTCCATCCCACAAAGAGGGATTTGAGACCTTTTCGTATTTTGTTTCTTTGCACAGGGAAAACCAAGCCCAAAGGGAAGCTTAAAGCACACTGCTATTCTTCCCCAACCACAATTAGCACATCCCTGCTGTACATAAAGAAAGCTCGTATTTATCTAGCTTGAGTATCCCAGTCTCAAAGTTTTCTCTCCAATATAAGAACAGTATAAGTAGCGAGGATTTGGTTTTAACAAAATGCTAATACTGAGACTTTGTGCTAGTGAATAACACCAACGAAAATATCAGTAGTTTCACCACAATAAAACAGGGGCTATGCAACAGGATACTCAGAAGCACTGCTTTTAAGATAAAAAATTCAAATATTTATGAAAGAAGGAAAGTTACTTAAGACAGCAAACAGTGCTGCAGCTGTCTGAAGGTCAGTGGGCACTACAGGTGGTATCTGAGGTGGCTTTACCTGGGTGTCACAGCCACACTTCACCTTGGGCTTTAATGTGAAGGTTTTGGAGGCAACTGAACCACATCATCTGTTTTATATTATCCTTTCATTTGATTCACATAGCTCCCACTGTTTGCAACACTGCTTGAAGAGTGTGCAAAGGACAAACAAATTAATGAATCTGGAGAACACAATCCTTATTTAACCACCTGACATCTCAGAAATGTGGGAGGCTGAAAGGACAGACTGACCCAGACTAGAAAGCAACATTACTCAGTTAAACTAACCTTTCCCTGCTTTGCTATAAATACTATAGCCTCTGGTACGTATTTCAAAGTATTTTCATGCAAAGTTTTGAAATTGCAAATCAAACAGGTTAAAAAGAAAAAGTGGACATTCAAGCAGAAGCCAAATTTTAGACAAAGAGAACCCCATGACAATCAAAACTAAAGGTATGCCATAAAAATCTTGTCTTGGCTTTTTATTCGTGATTCCTTGACACAATGCAATCCTTGGCAATACTGCCAACTGGAAGATTCCTATCCCAGCCAATATAAAGCTTTCTGCATCTTCATTCTGACAGCAGACAGCCAAAATCTGCATTTCCATAATTCATTAATAACAACCAAAGATTGTATTTACCTTGATTTTTTTTCCTCCCATGTTTGTCTAACCTCCCATCTTTCCATGGCTTCCGCTGCTACATGTTACTTGTGGCTAATGAGGAAAGCAAAACATTTCCTTCATAGCCCATATAAATGTAAACAAAACCAGCAGCTGAAGGTATAGCCGGGCTTCTGCTTCGCACTGACTCACACTCATGTCACACAAAGGGTTGGCCACCCTGGCAATGAGATGCCAGCACCCAGTTCCAAACTTCCATGGATATTTAAGGATGGGCGGAAAAGTTCACAACTTACTTCAACATTTTGCTTCTTTTTCAACTCATGAGCTGTTATGAATACCATTGCCATTTTCTTAGTCTTTCATTAGTCACAATCATTTTCAGATTAATTTTAACAAAGAATTTATAATATTATTATTAAGGCACTTGAATTAGAGCCACAACATGAAGTTCATAATTATGGGAAAAGGTCACATCGCCCAAGATACTGAAAACAAAATACAGATCAGAAAGATGGTTATGGCCCCAGTAATTAGGCAAGTGTCAGAAATTAATCATCAAAAATGTTACTGGAGAGCATCACACATTGAATTTAATGATTTAGTGCCATTGTGATTCAGTGCCATTGGAACTGAATGTCGCAAGTGAGTTCTGCCTTCAGAAGAAATGGGGGCATATTTTCTATGCAGACCTGGTGGTAACTATTGTATAATTTTAGTCTGAAACTCCCATTCAATAAAAGGAGAAACAATTTTCTAGAATTACTACCAAAAGCCATTACAATATGTATATAAGCATCACTAAAACCCCTTTTTTTTATAAACTTGTAATTGACACCACAATAAACCATGAGTTATGATGTCATCATAACTCAGCAAAACCTGCAAAATCACAGCTTTGGTAAAAGAATTTTCATTGTGACACTGCTTGCCTTCTTTATTTAAGAAAATATTTAAGAACTTTTTAAATTTGTACACATTGCTAGTATTAAGAGATACAAACTTTCTGATAAAAGTTTTTCCTTTTCTTACTAAACAGAAGGCTTCTGCCTCTCCCACACCCCAAATTTAAGGCAAATAACATTACCATACTTTCAATATTTGCTGTTAAATTAAACGGAAACAAACCCCAGAGTGTCTGAACTGGCTCCAAAAGATGGTATTGTAACCTTTACAAAAGAGCTGCAAAAGCAAAGAAAGAAA
Source organism: Oreocharis arfaki (assembly GCA_013398015.1). NCBI lineage: Eukaryota > Metazoa > Chordata > Aves > Passeriformes > Paramythiidae > Oreocharis > Oreocharis arfaki. Next base: position 461,295 of record VZRR01004766.1, on the reverse strand, counting down.
GAAAATGTTTCAGCCATCTTGTGCCCCAGCATTATTAAATGCATAATCAGTTTCCAGGTCTCCCTGAAAGAAAAATCCAAGTGGTAAATTCAATCTCATTCTGCCTTTTAGCCTGAATCCTTACATTTATTTTATCTAAGTACGGAAGACATCTTCAAGCCAAAATTTTATCCCCAACAAGCCAGCTCCCTGCCTGAGAGCTGACATACATATTTGTATAACATCTTTAAAGCTTGCCACAATCAAAAGCTATTCTGCAGCACTAAAGCCAACAGAAGACCAAATTTCCCACTCGTCCGTGGGCTGCCCAACCTTCCTCACTCCCACTTTGATGGTTCTGCAACATTTGAAGCTGCATCTAGAAAAGGAGTATCGCTTTTCCCCCTTAAGTGTGTCCAATTGGTAGAAGTAGTGCCAAGTCGAATATGCCACTGCATCAAGAAATTCAGTGTCTAAAGGGATGTTCAGCCTTCACAGTGATCCAGATGTATATTTAGAGCCTCTATACATGGCGTGCATGTGTACAAACAGATATCCCAGACCTTAAACAAATACTCAGTTTCTCACCAGGCAGAGTTTCCAAATAGCCACACACGCAGCAAAAGTACCGGCAGTGTTTTACCCAAGATGATTTCAGGATATAAATAAGCCAAGGACTGGAGAGAGAGGTGATATTTCCAGCTGCTATTTTTTGAAAGAAACAGATCATCTTTTGGACACTAGAGCTTTCTTTGATCTGAGCAAGAAACAAAAACCTTTAAAGCTAAAACAGATGGAGAACAATTGCTCAGAGTTTAAAGCTGATTATACTAATCAATAACAGTATAAAAAGAGATCACTCCTTCCTGCAGATATTGCTGCATTGGCAGGGCAGCCGTGTGGAATGTCCCAAGTTGCTCCCAGCTAACACTGTGCCCAGTCCCACAAGGACACTATGAGGGCAAGAGCATTCCAGCTACATCTTTGTCAACAAACAGCACTGAAAAACAGCACAGACCCAGCTCTAGACCATGTTTCTCTAATTAATCTTCATTTCAGGTCTAATTCTCTTTTGTGCCATGATCTGCATTAACATGCAGGGATTCAGGTCCACAAAATGTCAACTGTAAAGGCAATATTACTTTTACAGGAAAACAAGAACGTAAGTTCTTTAAATAATAACATGATTGTTTTTAGGTCAAGTTTTATTGCAGTAGAAACTTTACCTCTATCAGAAGTTTTGTAACTGCTTCTCTGTTGCCTACATTACCTCTTGACAAGATAATTGTTGGCAAGACACAAGCAAGCAGAAAACAAGGCATCAGACAGACAACACATCCCTCACCAAATTAAATCAATGTCTCTTTTCAGCTTAGTTTGTCTAGGGAAAAACAACAACAGGAAATTATGGAGGATATGGCTCATTTTGGCCAGAATATTTGGATACATTCTTAATTATTTGGAGGTGTGGGTTCAGATATTCCATCCTCTCAGTATCAACTCTTCGTGAGCCTTTTTACACTTTTGCTTTATTATAGCCCAGATATTAGTAATAATAACAAATGTTGATACAATTCAGATCCATTCCGAACTGACTACAAAATCATTTGAACAAATGCAAAGTCATTCGGAGACACAATCTGTTTCTTTTCCAAGAGAACGAAAATTTATTTTCCCAACACTTCATTAATATAATCTATTTTTTGCTCTTCTTAAAATTGAAGCTTCAGCTCTGGGTTATTTATTAACAGTAGAAACAAATTTTTAAAGCGCTATTTTCCTTATTGTAAATCAAACCTTGGACAATTCAAAGAACCTACTGCTACTCCTGGTTTTTTGAAAAAAAACTTCGCTGAAAACTCAGGGGCTTTTTTTTTGCATATTTCATAATTAAGTAGTTGCAAATTTAATCTCCTTAAGTTTTTGAAATGTGGAGGTTGGTTTTCATTAATTCCAAATTCTGAGTTTGGATGCTTAAATTAACATATAAAAGAATTTTTCTGGAGAAAAACATCACTAAGCTCTATGAAGCTTATATACAGCAGCCTGATGCTCTCCAGTGTTTGATAGAGGCACATATCAAAGGATCTCGTTCTAGCTAAAGAAAACAGCCAGTTCCCACAGATTGTAAGATGTTCTCACAACTTACGTATTTACCAAATTAAATACTAAGTTAAGGATGGATGGCAGGGTAGCTACTCTCACTTGCCTGCCAACTTCAGCCACTTTTAAGAGCGTTCAGTGATCAAGACAGACTTTGGATCTCAGGTGAGAAGGTAATTCCGAAAGGAGACAGAGCTGGTCAAGTGTTGTGGGTGGTCCCCACCTTTTTACTCCCCTCCTCAACCCTCTTTGAAGTTCATAGAAAAACCAAGTTTCCTTCATCACTTTAAAGACTGACTGTAGTTTGTGGGGGTTATACGACATTTAGAGGAAATGCATTTCTTTCTGTCCAGTGATTAAACTGCTTATTTTTGCAGGAGAGTTTTGATCATACATCATAAGTGTATTAAAACTTTCAAACAATGCAAGTGATTCCAAACTGCTGTCTTATGTTCAATTCATATATTTGCAACTGCTCTAAAATGGAATGTGAATATCTAGGCTAACCTGAACATCTTTAATCAATTTACTTACCTCGACTAAGACTTAAGTACACAGCAATTTGAGAGTATGATTGATCATGGGAGTAGCATGGAATTGTTTGGGCAGCTTGACTGGAGGTGTTTCCCTTGTTCTTTACACGACTGGTGATTTTGGGAACAGAAAATATTAAAAACTGCTAGGCCATTGAAGCAGCCAGATTCATTTGTCCTTCTACAAAATATATTCAACTGTTTATTTTCCATGGGTTTTTCACTTTCAGAATAAAGCTGAATTGATGTTTACAGGAGCAACTGCATAAGAAGAAGTACAGCTACTTTTTTGATCCTTTCAATCTTAAGAGTTATGGATTTTCTTGGACTACATCTATTCATCTCTGCTCTGTAGCAGTTGCACCAGATCCTTCTGTAGACAGAACAATTGAAGCTGAATTTTTAAGCAGCAATACTGGGGGAAAAAAAAAAAAAAAAAAAAGGAAAAAAAGCTACCTGAAAGTCCATTCCCTGAGCATAATTCAGAGAAAGCATTTCCTGCAAAAGACTCCAGCTGTGAAATCTTCCTGCAGGTCTTACTAATTTGGATTCATCGTGGCAGATTTCAAAGTCATACCCTGAAGAGCAAGGAATTAAAATAGGTCAGCAGCACTGTGGGAGAAGCACACAAAAGCAGCATCCAGCCTGCAGTGGCTCAGCATCTCAAGCAAAACCCTGTATCACCGTGAGCTCAGAGAGGCAGACACGGAATGCGGAGCGCAGTTCACTGCAGGCACCGTGCAGAGTGCCCGGGTGCTGCTCTGTATCTGCACCTGGCTGCCACTCACGCTGCTCCTCAGCTGCCAGCAGACCTGGAAAGGGCCTTCACCAGCAGGAAGCTTGGAAAAGCACTCTCAGCGTGACACTTTGCCCAGCATACCCACTCCCCCCACACTTTCACACCCAGTGCCTCTCATTCCAGAGGAAACTCTCAAAATCTTCTTCTGAATGTGCCCATCATTCCCCTTTCAGCTAAAGCCACCACTGGAAAATAATCACATCCTGCATATATCCACCATTTGGACCTATGGTTTTGTTCCAACTTAAATCTGATTTCTGCATCTAAATATATCCCCTATGGGCATTAAGGCAGGAACCAGCAACCTCCTCTCCTTACAGCTTCCAAAGCCCTTCTTATTAACTTTTTAAGGGCCACAAATTAAACAGTTAAATCACTATGTGAAAATTTCCTTTATGTTTCCCCTTTTGCACATCTTGGGCTTTTTAGACTCTTGTCCTGCAAATTAATCTTGGCTCTTGTTTCTTTATGCATTCGTTACAAGCTCTTTACAACGTATCTGTCACAGGAGAAAAATCATCATTAATTTATCCTAAACTTTTTTGGTTTAAATGTGTTCAAAGAACTTCCAATGCACAGTGCACTTAATTCAGTCACAGTAAACAAGGAGGGATTGCTAAAAGCAGTAAAAAATGAGACCTGTTTTAGGACACCACACTGCATTCTGAGCTGAGCTCATTTTGAGCAGAAACACTGATCCCTATGGATTTATCACATTCTGTCCTTGTGGCTATTATTATTCTTACAACTTAGGCACATCCATTTTGCTTTGTTTCCAGCATCTACAGCAGCCAATTCTTCACATCATTTGGTAGCTTATATATTATAGTCTTCAGACTAAATTTACATGTGTAAGATATATTTAAAATGTTTTTCTTCAGCACTGAGAGTTGTACATTTGCAGGCATAGTTTCACATACAATCCCACATGTTCAGATTTTGGGTGGGGATTTTAATACCTTTTACACATCATGTCACAAGTCTTTTTATTGTTATAATTAGAATTTAATTTTGTTTATTTCTATTGATTAATTTAATATTAATTTCCATTTATTGCTATAACTAGCATGTGATTAGCATTAGTCACAATGGGTGTCACCAATAACTTCTTTTTACATATATATAAATACTGGATTTCATAGTTTTTCTGCAGGATCCTTAAGACAATTTTTCCTGGGAGTCCAAACTGTATTTGTTCTGCTGCTAAATACTTTTTACAGGTAAAACCAGTGTCTGACATCACTGTCAATTCAGAGAAAAACAGACATAATTTTAATCTTAATTTTTGCTGTGTTAGAGCTCAGTTTAACTTTCAGGCTGGGCACTGTCAGGGCACTGAACAGACCTGTTTCCGCCAGGGGTTTATATGGTCGAAACAAGTAAGAGGATATAAACATACTTGTGACTTAACAAGACATTTTCTGTATTACTTTTGTAAATAGCTCGGGTTTTTCTACTAAATATTTCTCTACCTTTTTTCACCATCTGTTACTATAGTTTTGGGGGGTTTTTTTCCTGTCTTTCTGAGAAAGCAGAGCAAGAGCATCACTCCATGCACTGACCCAGCCTGCCCCAGCACAAGGTCACCAAACTCTGTTAAACGCGACCTACGTGAGGTGCATTTTTTACATCAAAGATGCTCTCAGACATTTTTACATGTTGGTCTGGGCAACTTCAGCACCACTTTAGCAGATGTCTCTGTAGTATAGAGACATACTACATATACATATCTCCTCCTTCCTTCTGTTTTTGGATCTACTTGTTTAATATGGAGGGCACAAAAGGGGCTGCAGAGAAGGACTTGCAGAGCTCAGAGAACACCTCACAGGTGTGACTTGGATTTATCTGTACTAATGACTTTGAGCCTGCGAGGTGTTTTGAAGCTGAGGATGAACAAAGCTACTATTTTAAAACAGAAACATTCCCTGGAACCGAATCCATTATTAAGCCTGCAAGAATCATCCCTAGAATGAGGTATAAGAGAGTCAGAGAAAATGAGACAAAAGCATTCTGGTGTTTGGCTAGTTCCATTTGCTTTCATTTGCACTAGAATAGACTTTAGTCTGTTGACAGACCAGACCAGACTCTCAAAATGTAAAATGTCAGACACAAAATTAATCTGGCAGTTTTACAACTAAGCTTAGAGTGCCCTAAGTAGTTCCCTTAATATTCCTCTGTGTTTAAAGCAGAAATATGGATTCTATTTAGACAACTCTAAGTTACACCCAAATTAAAGAGCTGACTACACATTGCCTGGGGGATGCTGCTCATGCTTTACTGCAGGCAGAGTAATTCTGGGGCAAATACACAGCAGCTGAGCGATAGACCTGTGCAATTCCAACCACAATGTCCACCTACCCTTCCCTACACCAGATATTGTGATGTGTTCATAAGGTACACCCAAAACAGGGGAGCTCCAAAAGTGGCCTTTCAGACAGAGATGCACACTAATATTTTTACACTCAAGCAGAATTTGTTCCCTTTTCCCCCTCACAACTGGTGTACATAACACTTTCTTTCCAGTAAGGTTTTTTTAACTGAATCACGAATGGAAGCACCAGACTGGAGCAAAGAGTCAAGTGCAACTAGAGAGTCACACAAAAGAAAGTAAGGGTTGGAATATCATTACCTAGACTGTTTATTGTGCCTTAAAAATGGAACAAAACCCTTATTTTAAATGCACCAACATGAAGAAGAATACTTACCAGGATTCCGTAGTACAAATTTTCAGCATTGGAGAAGCCTAGCTCTTTTGAGAGCATGCTGTTCAAGAAACATTTTGGGGAACTGAGAAGGATATGTGGGAACCTGCAATAATGTCACAAGTTGTGACTTATTGATATTGTCCAAAATCCCTGTCACTGCATGCAGCAGCAGTTCCAGCCTTTCCTCAGAGAGAAGTGCAAACAGATTCTGCTAAAGCACCTGAATTATCTCCAGGGAACACAAATCTTAGCCTGATTTTTTTAACCTGTAGTAGAAATGTTTTCCCTTAAATAAAACAAACCTAAGATTCCATGAGATAGTGCTTCCAAGGCATTAATTATTTTAATGTCCCGGTAGGCTACCTGTTACCAGAAGAAGAGAGACATTAATTGCCTTCTGGAAGAAAAATGGGTGCAACATTTGCATGCATATTTTTCAAGTAAGTTAATGTATAAATTCAATAAAATCGCTACCTTATTGCCTAGATGATGTGTAATAAACTAGGGAAGTATCCATTCATGGAATAACAAGGTTTCATAAGTGTTTGATTTAGGATGCACACTCCAAACTGTACACTTACCAAGGCAGGTATTGTGAGAAAAGCAAAATATGTTATTACACATCACAGAGCTCAGTCATCACGTTCACATTTGAAGGGCAAAGCTGCCTCAGATGTAAATTCACGTGAGATGTGCAGCTGCACTACCTTGGTATCAAAGCAAACAGGGGATCTGCCAAGACGTATGGGGACAACAACAAACAGTATTTCTCTTTTTACACTGCTATTGTCAGTGTAGGTGGAACACTGCTCACCTGCCTACCCAGGCCAGGCCAGTGTCTGCAAATCTGAAAGTCTGAAAAAGAGCTTCAGTGGAAGCACAAGCTGCTCCTGCAGCCCTGACACTCACCTGGGACTCAGCACAGCTTTGTATTGATCCTTGCTCCCAGAATAAAGCATCCCAAGACAGCCTATATCCAGCTGCATTTATGGACAAGTACTGCCTGGTGGCAACTGTGAATAAAATTACTTTTTTTGTTTTTGCCTTGGGAGACTCCTAGAGACATTTTATTTTCACATCCCTTGTCATATTCCTGAATTAGTTTTCCCTAGAGTTTGTATTTGCTAATTAACGATACAACAGAGCACCGGGCTCTGCTGGCAGTTTTGAAAGAGTTTTTGGTATTCCTTTCAATAGCAACTGATTTTTTTAATCTAGGTCTTTATCATAGAAATTGCTGATTCTTCTGCTGATGGTGTCATATAAACACACCCAGACCTACCTTTAAACTACATTGTTTAGTGCTATTAAGCTGCACAACAAAAAATCTGCGCATACGTCTCATAAACTCCTGGTTCAGTTTTTCACAGTCCATTGTAGTGTAGAAATCAACTGCAAAGATGGGCCACTGCACATTCTGAATAACTGACTCCTGTGTTAGAAGTGACAGCAGGCGGTCACCAAGTCTAATCTTCAACCCAGCACCATGACTGTGTTTACCATTAACCATGTCCTGAAGTATAGAATTATAAAAATCAAAAATGTTGATGAATATTCACTGTTATCAACCATAGAATCACAGAATGGTTTGGGCTGGAAGGGATCTTAAACCTCATCCAGCTCCCCGCCTTGCCATGGGCAGTGACACCTTCCACTGTACCAGGTTTCTCCAAGCCCCATCCAATCTGGCCTTGGACATTTCCAGGGATAGGGCAGCCACAGCTTCTCTGGGAAATCTGTGACGGGGCTTCACCACCTTCAGAGCAAAGAATTTTTTCCATGTATCTAATCTAAACCTACCTTCTTTCATCTTGAAGCCATTCCCCCTTGTTCTGTCACTACATGCCCATGTAAGCAATCCCTCTCCAAGTTTGTTATAGGCTCCCTTCAGGTCCTGGACAGCCACAGTTTTGCTCAGTTTTGACCAAGAGAAATATCTACCACTGGCTCCAGCATCTGTGTAGAAACACACTGTTAAAGCATGTAAAAATAAAATAAGGTTGTTCCATTTCAAGGACAACTTATTGCCTGTTTTCTGCTAATTTTTATTCATGCACATGATGGCTAAGGAAAGAACTTAACAGATGTTCCTCTATGCAAAGTTGTGCATTTTCCTCATGATTTTGCAGACTGGTTGTTACAGGGCAAGGAAAAGGAGCAGCCATGCAGACAGGGTGTCTTCCGTGCCAGAGAGGGGGAGCAGCAAGACCTCTGGGACCCTGCATATCTATTAACATCTATTTTATTCTGCATACTCTCAGTCCAGTGAGTTAACAAGCATCAGTACTGGCAAGGGAAGCTTAGCATACAGCCCCTGAGGGGTCAGGAAACACAGATGAGCAGCAGCAGTATCAAAAACTAAAATGAAGAGGAAATTGTCCTGGATCTGAAGAAAAAAAATCATTAAGCGAATTATCTTTCTAACTGTGAAATCATGAAGAGAAGGGAAAAGGAGAATGAAGGGGGGGAAAAGATTCTTCCTGGATGTATGAAGAAAAAAATCTTTAATGTCTTTTCCTAAACTTTTAAGTGTGAAATCCAAAACCTTTCCAATTTCAAAATCATCAGAAGTGTTTGGAACAGCATACGCATTTAATATAGTATTGTACCTCATGGGAACAATGGGAAAGAGTAATACAAATTATGAATAGGCTTCATTCATGAAGATTTCTTAACAGGCAAGCTGTAGGGAAAAAAAGAGGAAAAGAGGAAAGAAAACAAAGGAAATTTGGGCTTTCTGTTTGTAAAAAAGTGTATTAAAACTTCCTTGTAAAGGACCCGATGAATAGCACATGCACTGACCTTGCATTACAGTCATAATTAGAGGAGAACACCACCATAAATATGTTTTGGTCACATTAGCACCTCTGGATTGCCTTGCTCTGCCTACTTTTAAATGTATTTAAAAATGCAGGCAGTCAATTCTGAGGGCAGTAGTGATGTAGTGGCTTGTATAGGGAGGCACATAAAAGGGCACCAAATCACAGGAAAGCTTTTCTAAAAAAGAAAACCTTTCCCTGGAACCTTTTCCATAAAAGAAACCGTATCAATACTGTGATATTCAGAATCAAGACAGAAGAGAACATGAGAAGAACACCTCTCATGAGCTTCCCTTTCCTTCCCCCACTGGACAGAAATGCAACTCTTCCAGCAGGAGCAGATTTACTTACTCATATCATTAAATCTGGCCACACCAACTTTCAAAACTTGAAATACTCGGCATTTCCTGGTGGCAATCTGTATTGGAATCTGAAATCCTCTAACGAATACTAAACAACTAATGATCTATAACTGGAGTTCGAGATTCAAATATCTGACTACCTTTCTCTGTAAAATCACAAGGTGGTCGATAAAAGTTGTTTGCATTTTCAGTGATTACTGTGACATGCCAACACACTTGAGCTGGTTTTCCTGAAGCTTGGTTATGGGAAGGTACAACAATAAAGACACAATGAGGCTCCCAAATTCTTGTATGAGAATACTTTATGGAGAATTTCAGAAATATTGTTATTGGCCCTCACTTCTTCATTTTCACCTAAGGGGAATCAAGAAGTTTGCAAGCAAAATGTACTGTAAACAGTAGGTAACCACAGATAATGGAAATATACCGCGTTAATTGGGAAAATACAAAAATTACATCGAATTAAAAATGAAAATAAAGAGAGCAGTTATTTCACGTGACTGGATGCTGACGCTCATTTCACATCTGTACTCATATGGTAACCAAATAAGTACTCTTGATTCCGATCTAGTCACGTATGAACTTGGGATTTTAGCCAATGTATTTTGATTGTTTTTATAACCTTTTAAAGAGCAGAAGACAGAAACCAGAAATTTATGCAAATTAATCTACCTGCTTATGCCCATGGTATTTTAGGCATGGCAAGCACAAGTAAAATAGAATGATGTTTTAACAGGAGTTGGTTGAAAAATGTTCATTATTCTTCAGAGAGCTTTCATCACTAAGTTTCATAAAATTAGAGTCGGACAGAAGTCAAAGAATAAAGCATTACTATTTTTTCATGTCAAATCAAAGTTTTATTTTCTTCAAAATTTTCCAAGAAAATACTTTGATTTTGGAAAATGTCCTTTGAATAAGATCTTTGGGGGGGAGATGAAAAACTATGTACTTTCCACCCTATATTTAGGTACCCTCACACATCTAAGAATAATGCTCGGATAAGTCTTTTTTTAATTAAAAATAGAAAAAGACAAAAGAAAAATATTTCCATTGAAGACTGACAGAAAGCAATTGCTCAACATCTCCTGTCGACCTGCTTCAGAGGTTTTTGGGACCTGGAAAAGATGACAAGTCAGACAGTTTATGCCTCTCTAACATAAGGCTTTTGCAAGCAGCTTTCATTTCCAGGGCTGTTGTAACACATCTCAGCTATTTAGGAATCCAATCTGTTTAACCAAAGCAAATGCTATGATTTATATATATATATATATATATAAATATATACACACACACACATATATCCACCCACCCACCCCTTCTGAGCTGCATGTTCAGGATACCTTTTTTAAAAAAATACTGACAGCAGCCACCAAGCCAAGCATGTGGCCTCGTACAGCCTGTGGCACTCCTACCAGTCCCATTCTCCTGGGGCTCTGCTGAAGCACAGTGTATACTCACATGCAGATTTTCTTCTAAGAACAACACAGGAACTCTTTTTCTGTCAAGGAACTAAATGTAACTCAGCCAGAGGTGCCCCTGTAGCCTGAACCTTAAGGCGCATCTTACCCAGCTTCTCTGAGCTCATCTCCTCCTGACTTTTCATACTTTGCTTTTGTTCTTTTCAGTAGCTAAATGAACTCCTCCTGTCTGGCCCTGTCTTGCTAAGTCTTTCCTCATCTGTAAGAGACCTACATGTGGTAAATAAACTCCTAATTTCAGGATTAGGTCCCAGAGCTGCTTTGAAAATAAACCATCTCATACCCTTCAAATGCAGTTAACAGATTACACAGCGTCTTTTAATTTTGGTTTGGGAAACCAGCAACAGAGGGAGATCTGTGATTTGAAGTCACTAGAAATGGCTGAGCTTTGAAGATAAAGACAAAGCAATAGGAAATGCTTGGTAAAGGCGACAGACAGAATTTACAAGGGCCTGTAGCACAACAGAGCAGCAGGACGAATACAACTGCATCAACATCAAATATATAATTACCTGAAAAGCAGAAAAAATCATTCCACTCCAAGTATTAAAATAGGCAGCACATTCAAAAGTTCTGAGCACACAAAAATGATTGTTGCTCCAGTGGCATCAACTTACCCCACCATCAGCAAGAACTCTGAGGCAGCAGTGCCCCCACTGATCTCCCTCTCTTGTACAGTAACCAGCCATGGTACAGAACACACCTCATACCTTCAAACAGCTTATTTTTGTGGAACAGGTCATTGGATGGGGTAAATCAGCACATGGCTATAAAGTTTCCCTATAGAGTCAACCAATACAATAGGAGAACTTGCTCAATTATAAAAAAAACTGAACGCTAAAAAATAGTGCTCCCGAAGATCATAAGACACAATACATTCTACAGGACTGATGCCAATGGGGCACATCCCTAATTGCACAAACAATTCAAACTCTTGGCACCAGTAACCAAGATTTGAGCTGCATATGATTATTAGAGACAGTGTCTTCAGTGAGTCTCTGTTTCTATATCTACTCACTTATGATTTTAAATGATTGCAGGGCTACTATATTCCAGAAAAGCCGTAAGCACACAATTCCCTGCTTGTTAAAACATCTTTACTAACAAGTTGCCTGTTTCACTTATTTCAGCAAGATAGAAATAAACATATTTTCATTTGTGTTTCATTAAATTATTCCGCAACCCATATGCAGTGTCTTGATGCAGTTTGAAAGGTGAACAGATGGGATTTTATTTTTAGCTCACGTTAACACAGCCCATCAAACACTCATTTGCCTGATATACTATCATAATATAGCTTACTATTCAGCCTTTAAAGTATATCTTTGCCTGCCTTGTAACATCCAAACGACAAAAGAGAACTGTATAATAAATATTTAATTACAAGCATGATGATCACTTTGTCACTGAACACTAGCAACTGTAAGTGAATGGAAGAACTTGGGTTTTAAAGAGGAATGTTTAGCAACTGTGTGCTACTGAAATCAAAGCACATTTTTAATTACAATATTTCAAATACAGGCTTTTTTAAGATTGGAACAAGGCTTGAGGGGACCAAATATTCGGTTTCATATTGATGCATGAGGCACTTGTAACACCTATTAGGCATTAGAAGTAGAGTGAAACTTTGTTTCATTACTTAACTATATGAGCTTTCAATTGCATAGAGTAATTTTGCAATATTGCAGTATGCAATAGTACATATAACAAAATATAATCTACAAAAGACAGAATGATAAAGCAGATGTAAGGGCTAAAACTGGCTTGTGCTTCCTCACTCAAATGATTCACAAAACACGATTTGGAGAAGCCTCCACAAGAGACTTCTAAATGTTGTATGCTTTGCACTGGGTACACACACAGCCGTGCAGAAGAAAGACTGAGTTTTCCAGGTTTACATGGTATGACTTTTAATTTTGCATTTTCTCGGTACATTCCACTGCATGGTCAAACTGCTCACCCCTCCAATGGGATCTATCAGCCAAAGGTTATTAGAGTCAATCCCCAGCACTTCTTCACAGAAATACCTTGCCAAGGGAGAAATGCAGCTGTGAGAGTCATGAAGAATCAGAGAGCAAGAGCCCTCATGTACGTTGTGCTGGTATCATAAGGAAAAAATGCAAATAGTTCCCCAGAGCACCCCCTGTTCTTAGCACCATCTCATACGTTTTAGAGAAATCTCAGCAAATATGGAGGGAAAAAGAACCACAGCTGCGCAGCAGAACTGCAGCAGGTGTTCCATGCACTGGGGAAACCACCAGCAGCTTTCCAGTGCTGTGTCGTTGACAGTGCTGAAGCACGAGGGTGAACAGTCAGGGCACATTTTACTGCAATCACAAAACAAAGCAAGAGACCAAACCCACAAAAACTAGAATGAATCGAATGTCTGTTTGCATCTGAACCAGGTCTCTTGGCCCTACTACACCAGGTCTATGTCCTTCAGTAGCTACTTCAAAAGTACAACCCTCCTGCAGCAGGACCTGCAAGGGCAACACAGACTATTAGTATGTGTTAGACAGTGTTAGAGTCAACATAGCAGCTTCTCTGCAAATAAGAGTGGTTTCTGCAGAGAAATGGCTAATAATTTTCACATGACAGAGGAGGTGAAAAGTTTTCACACAACTCAAACACTGCCTTTCATTTTCACACAGAAAATGTGCTGTGAGGAGCAAAATACTTTTGAGAAAACCACCACAAGAACCGACAGAAAGGATTTCTTTTAAAATAGAGTTGTACCTTAAGTGATCATCAGTGCTGCTTATTTGGAAATGTTGGGGGAAAATAGAGAAATTGCAGGCTGAAATGTGAAAGGAAAAAGTAGGTCCTGGTGCCTCACAGAGATTGAATTTCATATTTGATGGGAAAGGCTAAATGTGCTTACATACCACTTACCTCTAAATCAGCTGAGGGTAAGCAGATGCTACCCTCTCCCTCAAATTTTTGCTCATGCTCTGTGTTTCTATCTGTATTATGAATGTGAGACAATAGTGATAATAAAGTACCCAGAAATAGTACAAAATCCCATGTGAAGAAGATAAATCAAATGAGACAAGTCAGCTATATATAAAGGCCCTAAATTATTCAAGCTGCCTAAACACCCAGAAGTGCATTCACAGCTTTATACTAATGATTGCAAATTCCAAACTGCTTTGCTATATTTATTTCTAGTGTCTTTTTTCCCCCCTCAGTTAGGCACAGAGGAATTAAGTCTTTAAATCCATATTTAGTCAGCAGACACTCTGTACTAATTAATATGGAAAACAATGACCATAGAAAAGGAGCAGATGGCTTGAAGACAGAGAATGAAGATAAGCTGAGAGAGATCTGTGTGAAGATACCAAGTACATACTCAAGTTTTCTTAAACATTGAACCCTATAATATAGCTTCTTAATAGATAGATTTGATTTGAAATAACGTTTTAAGCAGAAAGGTCAGACGAGTCTCCACATTTAGTCAGCAATAAACCTCTTTTCCAAATTCTTTTTTTGATCAAATCACATGAGAGAGATAAGATTATTTCCCACAGGATGCTGATCATTGTGATGCTTGAAATATTCTCATCTCACACTAACAGCTAGAAACATTTCTTCATCCTTTGTTGGTAACTTTCCTAATGCAAGAATTAAATCTGAAACAGGGAGAGAAATAAGAAATAAGACTGGCAGTGTTAAAATTATTTCTTTTTCCTGGCTCATGTTTCTGATACATAGGTTCAGAAGGAAAAAGAAAAACGTGTTTTGATAGTTTAGACATGAGTGTTACTCTTCCATGTGAAAACTGACTCCTCTGTAGAAGAATAGGTATGGAATCCTTCTCTTAATAGAAGAATCCCAATTCTTAGTGGGATCACCACAGCCTGTAGCCCTAGAACAATACTGCAAAGCATTTGTATTCCTATTAATTTATGAGTTAAAAAAACATGGAAAAATAGCTGCAGCCATCTACTGTTTCTATTAATCAGGGAAATGACAAGGCAGCCTCAAGGGAAGAGTCAGACTTCAATAATGCTGAGTTTCCTTCCCTTGGCCTCATTAGCCGGGAGAAGAAATGGAGGGAAAGGTGTTGGGAATTGCCCATCAGCTGATGCTGAAGTAGCTCCAGCATCATGTTAAGGGCATAAATAAGAGAGGCTGAAAGGGTGTAGGAGCATTTCAGAAGACAGTTTGGTCTGACAAAGTTTTACGTCTGGGAAAGCCTCTAAGCAGCATGTCTAAACATCCTAAATTAAACAATTCACAAGCATTAAAAAAAAAAAAAAAAAAACAGGGAAAAACTTAATGAGTAAAACAACCCACACAGTGTTGTGAAGAAAAACACAATATTTTGCTTTGTTTGTGTAGATATTGGGTAAAACACATGAAATACTTTGAACAACATTTCTTGCACAAATTTCAAGATATGGAGAAAGCCGGTGGCCAATGTCTAGTCCAGGTGCTGCTCCTTTCACGCTGAGGCTTAAACCTCTGACTGAACATTCACACTTAGTACATTTCTTGAAGCACCTCTCTTAGCTGGGTACTGACACTAACTCTCTTCTGTTTTCTTTGCAGCTTCAGTAACATGAATTTTAATCCTCCTTTCCCCTGTGCAGGCTCTGTAAATACTGTCATACCTGCACCCAAACAGCAGTCACGTTAATTCACTCTACTTGTTCATTAACCATCACTACCTTCACTATTTCCAGCATCTAATAGGAGACCTGGAAGTCTAAATCTCTCCACAGGATTCTATTTAGGGCAAAGGATTTATAAAAATTCTTCAAATTGTTAATTTTCTGCTGCGTTAAATCTTCGAATCTTTGCTAGCTCACATTTTTATGCCATGATCATCAATTGATCTTTGCCCCATTTTTAGCATCAAAGACCAACAAAAATTATTCTAATGAAAGTTAGGAGTTTCTCAAGAAGCAAAATAGGATTTCATTTTTTCCACCACAGCTGCATCTCCAAAATGACAACATTAGAGATTATAACTTAGCAGGTTTTTCTAAGGGTGTTTGTCTACTTCACCTTCAAGCAGCTTTCACATTTGGCCTCTGAGCAGCCTTCACGAAGCCATAGTCCATGGGTAAGGTCATGCCAGGCTAGAGGGGAGGAAGGAGGAAAACCTTAGGGATACAGAGAAAAGTTTATTCTTAACCAAGGAAAGAAAACTTTTGTGCAACTTAGTGGTGTGTCTCACTGAATATGACTGATATGCAAGTATAGTCACTTCTATTCATTAACGTCATTCCCTCAAATGATAAAAAAATTCTTTCCCTGTAGACAACTTTTTAAGTAGATAAACAGAGCTACAATTTTGGTCATACCACGATGAATTTTAAATTCCCAGAGTAATTTTCAAATGAGTCTACTTGACTATGACTTCTTCACCAGCTTGAAACATAATTTTAAAATGCTGTTTCAATTGATGACCAATTTTCATTTCCTTATTAAAATAATCAAAGCCAAGAAATTACATAACAGGAAAGGGGTTGTGGGTAAAAATGCTGCAGTGGAATAAAGAACATACACATAACCTGCACCTAAATAAAGCAGTCTGAAAGGCCCTCTACTCAAAGTCTCATTGAACTTCAATTTGTTTCTATAATGTCTCTGTGTCCCAATATACAACTCTCTAACCTTTCACCTTTCCAAGACGTAAAATTAACAATACTGACATTTAAAGGATATTGGCTTAAAAATGTCAGTAGAGGAAAATAAAAAACTGGAAACAGAACAATATTTATCAGTTGCAAAGATTTGGCCATGATAAACGCTAACATTACCCTTGACAAAATTATACACAAGGAAGTATTTTTCTCTTCAAAGTACAAGTTTCTGTATTTCTGGCTGGTGACATTTATAGAAAACAAATGACAAGAATTACTATGGTAACAAAAAATGTATTAAAAAAATTATTATTTTTCCTATTTCTCTTTCATTTTTCTTTCAGAATAGGTTAACTCAGAGCACTAAGAAATCCTTGTTTCTTTTTCCTTGGCTCTGCTATTGAGCTTCCTGAATTATTGGCCTTTGGCCAAAGATGCTGGGCTGTCCAAGAGCCTCAGCACTACGAGGTGTTGCCCTGCTTTCATTTCAGATTCTAAGGCATGTTGCAAATCACAGCTGTAATACTAAAGGATTCCAGCAGAGAAAGACACTTTTTAAAATTGCATATGAAAAATAATAGATACATTACAAGGCCTGTCTCCTGGGATATTTAAATTAGATGGAGAAAAAAATCCTGGTATCTAACATACCATCCAGTAGAGAGCAATCCCAAAGGAAATGGAAAGCACTTATTAGTTTTACTTCCACTCCTCTATAACTTACAGGATTCTGTTCTAACAGACATAGAGTTCAATTCTGCTGAAATAAGGCTATTTTATTGATTTCAAGCTCTCTCATAAACTTGAAATATTTTAATTACCAAATAATCCATTTTGCAATTTGCAACAGGCAGCAATTTGCTGAGCAACATAAACCTAACAAAACAATGCCTGATAGAAAAAGTGAAATATGTTCCTGTCAACAGAAAGTACCTGATGTGTCCTTGAAGTCTATTGTTTTGGGAAGGTGCCAGAGAAAAATATTAAAACCTGCGATTCAAGAGAGGATTTTCTTGGTTTTAGTAAGTCAACTTTTGAAATTCCCATAGATTAGCATAAGACAGAAACCTTCCAACATCTGCACTTCAAAAATGCTCAGAAAACAGGGTGGGGAGATGAAAGGGAAATATCTGCTATTGAGTCCACTCTAAAGACAGACAAGAGAAAGCTGATAAGGGTCTTCATTCATTGATATTCAATAATACTTGTTCTCCGTCTAATGTCACTTATCTCACAGCAAGTTAATAGCAGCCAAAAATTTCCTTCAGCATCCAATACTCCTCTTAACACCAGCACAGTACCTTCAAAGCCACGTTTGGCAGCACTGTACATACAAAAGCAAATGAAAATCTGGGCTCTCCTTGTGTCAAGCCCTGCAGATGCTGTGCTGGAGCCTGGGCTGCCACAGGGCTGCTCTGAGCTCCCACACAGCAAGTCCCCTTTACAGCTCTGAAGGAATTTAATTGTAAGAAAAAAATTCCTCTCCCCACTTTGCAGTGAAGACAAGGATAAAGAGAGACATCATATCTGCGAGTAAGAGATGTTAAAATCAGATCTTTAACCTGAAGGGCACACCAACATGCTACAGGGTCTTTCACATTCCTCCTTCATTAGCATAAATAATTCTTGGTTGTGTCAATCAGGATGGCTGCAAATGCATTTGAAAGCTTTTGAGGTCTGTGCATAGTCCACAGGAATACCACATTACAGTTGAATATGCAAGACTATTATATTTCTTAGAGTTAGGCCAAAATCAAACAGTGCAGAGATGAATATAACAGTTCTCCCCATGCTACAGAGCTCTGTGGACTCCACAGCTTTGCCTAAAGCTCCACAGTTCACATGATAGAGAGACATGGATTTAAAATGCCAACTGTTTCTTTTGTAAATACATATACTATGGAATTGAAATTACCAAGATGCTATAGCAATGCAGTTTTAACTTGCAAGAAGCATAGAAACAGAGAATAATCACTGTAAAAGCAAAGCAAGCAGAGGATTATTCTCTAAATTTAAGATGTGGGATTTTAAGGCTTTTTCTCAAGATAAATTAATGCATTAAAATTGAACTCAGTTTTAATTTTTTTTTAATCTTTCTTTCATTTCCCAGTCCGCATTTGATCTGAATGAGCATCTGAAATGTTTAGAATAGCAGTGTGGTTAGCCCTTAACAAATCTCTACCAGAAATCTCCTTTAAAATTGTTCAGCTTTCTTTTCCTTTCCTTCTGCAAAGAGAAAGACAAGGGAAAGGGGGAATAAAAACTAAATATAAACCCACAGCCAGTTTAGCTGGAAGAAGTGCTGTGGATTTCCTTGGGCAAGGTTACCTAAATCTACACCATCAGCTCCCATATGTTAGCACAAGGAGTAGATCAGAGGCACTCACAATGAACAGACCAGATCAGCCAGCACCTGCCAAGGAAGTGTAGGAGCAAGTCCTCATGTGGTTTTTCAAGGTTTTCTGCTGGCTGTTATCATTGTGGTGTGCAACCATCTCACAGCAGCTCTAACACAACCATTTTGAGTGAAACTTTCATCAGTACCAAGGCAAAGTAATTTGGATGAACACTTCTCTGCCAGTGTCTGGGTGCAGATATGCAAGAAGCAGGAGAGGAAGATCCAACTTTCTCCGAGTTTGGATGCAATGTGACATTTCATTGCATTCGGCCTTCAAATTAGCATTTCAAAGCCTAAGCCTCTCTTACCCTTGTGTTTATTTCAGTTGTTCTTCAAATGCCCTGACTGTCCCTTCTGTCCCCTGACATTTCTGTCTTCCAGAGACAAAGACAGAAATGCTAAACATAGAACAAATGCAGTGAGGGGGCACCCATCATCTTTCTTTTTATGCCACAGATCTCTGTGTGTTCCATACACTCCAAATTCTTCCTACAATTGACACTGGGATTGTGGTGTTTGGTGGGTGAAGCTCTGAGGTAGGAGAAGGTGACCTCGTCCTTGGGGCATTGGAGCCCAGGAGAGACAGAGAGATCTGGTTTTTCCTTCTCACTGCTGGACGAAACAGCAGGAAAAACTGAAAGCCTAGGAAGGGAGGGTGAAGGACAGGCAGTGCACGAGAAAGGGCCAGGGAACAGCACAGACCCTCTCACCAGATGCAGCTCTGGTCAGAGGGTGTGCCCGGGGCTTTATTTAAAGCACGATAGACATGCTGCCAAATTTTCTGCTTCCTGAATCTGGCTGGGGATGCTGCCCACTGCTGTGGAAGCCGCATGGAAAAACCTCAGACCGTAGAACAGCCATTCTCTGCAACGCTTCTTTCCAGTTGGAAGAACTTTTTTTTTCCTGATGGTTTCAGAACTTTAAAGTTTTGGAATAAATCTGCCTTAACACCCACACTTAAAAATGCAAATAAGCTTTTCAACAATGAGGCTCCTGAAGAGAAGAGTTTATTGAAAACATAAGGCTCTTACACACTAAGCCACATTATCCAGGAGGGAGGAGACCTGTGGGAAGAGGACAAAAAGTGAGCGAGTCTCATGCAAAATGCATGAGTCTTGATAGCTTCCTCTAGTCCACCATATGCATATTTCATGGATTCATTACAGCAACTACTGCATCTATAAGTCAAATAAGCCCAATTGTTCAAATAAAATGACCAGTTTGATATACAGAAAACAGACACTGTTAGAGGAATACTGACAGTCTCCACACTGAAACTGCTACATGGCTGTCAAGACTACCCAGTGTCCTGCAGGCTTGGCCAGAAGGAGAAACAGAGGAATAGTTGTTTGCACAGCATCTGCATGAATAACTAAAAGGACTGATCCTCAGAAGCAATTGTAGTAGCTGAGCTACAAACTGTAGTTCCAGTCATTGCTAACTCACACCCAAAATGAAAAGTTCAAGGATGACAGAAGACATTCACTCTCAGGATCTGCGCAGGGACAAACTCTAAAAGGATGACAAGGACCAAAAGAAACCAGCAATGCAAAAACACTCTCTGCTTCCTCCTGTCAGACTGAGTACTATGTGTTCTACGCATGGAAACAGCTTGAGAATAAAATGGGAATGAGAAATTCAGATTGTCACAGTCAGACACGGTTGTTCAGTGGTTTTGGCAAGGGGGAATACCAGCTCCAGACAGGGCCCTACACTGCTTTATTGCTTTGGTACTGGAAACCATTTCTGATCATCCTCAAATCCACTTCAGCAGGCACCAACCATCGGGAGATCCCCTTCTCACACCCTGGAAGCAATGGGAACTCAGTGTACAGAGCCATCAGGATCTGTAAGGTCTGTGCAAAAGCATAAAAAAGGAGGCCAGCATCAATGGAAATTACTTATCCAGCAGATGCACTGCTGAGAAAGGCACAGTTTGTTTACCAGCATGGATAAACAAAGATTCAACAGTATTTTTGATCTGACTGATGAGAAGTCTGAACAACAGACAATGATAATCTAAACACCTATTCTTTCTTGAGATTCAGATTGGAATAGAATTTAGACCTAAAAATCTCCAAACTTTGAGCAGCAAAACACAATTCGAAGTTTTTAGGACTGAGACTCACAAGGAATGTCATGGGAACATTTCAACAGGGAACAGCAGGGTCTCACCACCATCCACCCTAACCTTCCATACACCATGTCCCATACTCAGCACCCTCTGACTGCATGACCCGGGTTTCATTTATTGCTTCATATGAAGCAATAAACCTCTTCTCCAAAAGTGCATCTAAAGCTCTTCCACTGGTAACAAACACTCATCCATAGCACTAGACTAGGCAGAGTTAAAAGTGGAAAACACCACTATACTTCATCAGGTACTTATATCAGTTCACTGTTACTGTGACATTGATCCATTCCTCCTTTCCAACACAGATATAGCCAAAACACATCTCAGATTTTCTTAAAAAAAAAATTATTATGGTTTGGAAATTTAATGGTTTTATTTCTCAAGTAGTTTGATATTCATTCACAACCACAGCATGGTTTCCAAGGCCCACTCATATTTAGCAGACTTTCAACTTGTCACCGTCCAAGTACTGCCTTAAAAAAAAAGAAAAAAGAAGATAGGAATATTGAACCTTTCTTTTCTGGATACAAAATAAATGAAAGTTTGTGAACTTTATCCAGGAACATTTGCGCTTTGAATGAGCTTAATGTGCCTCCAGCAAAGCTGTACGACATTCACCACTTCACAGTTTAAAAGTGTGTTCTAATAAAAGGTCAAAGGAAAGAGAAAAATAAGGGAAAGGCCTTCAAGGTTATAAATATATTAGACAGGGAAAACATTTCTGCTCTGCTAAATGCCTCTTTAAATATAAATCTATTCATCTGATGAGGTTAAGACCCTAATGTAAATTTACATCTGATTTTGAAAGGACAGTGGTGGTATTCCCTTATTTTCCATTTTCCTCTGTTTTCTAATTCTCTTCACTTCTTCCTCTTTCCTCTCTAACTATTTCTGAGGTTCTCAGGGTTTGGGACTTAAAGATTTAAAATTAAAGCCAGAAGATGTAATAAAAACCTCTCATCAGAAGCAATTAACTGCTTTCTGTGAGAAGTTGGTGTTCAATATTTTGAATGGACAAATAAACCGTGTGGTTGACCATAAAAATTTTTATATAAAATTTCAACAATCACAAAATTAATTATTTGTCTGAAGTTTTAGAATGGGTCTGAAGCATGTATACAACTTAAAACCGTTTTCCAGCCCTTATATTGTGGAAAGACCACCTCGAGAGTTACTGTGTGTGTCAAAATTGGAGAGGAGTAGATTACCCCTTCCCAGTCTGGGCTTGTGAATTAACAGCTCCACTTTGAAAAGGAGCTTTGTCTTCTAAACACCTTGGGACTGAAGCCACGTGGAAGTTTCAGATTTCTGCAGTATCAGGGACTTAATTTGTCCAGCAGCTGTATCACTTTTGTCCGGGACGCTCCACTAACCCAAACCTCATTAAATGTCTGTCATCAAAACAGACATCTGCCTGTGACAGTAGAACTCTAAAAAACTAATAGTTTACTTAAAAATAACTTATTCTATTTCTCTGTGAGGGCTTTTGACTAATATTAGATATATATCCAGATATTTTAAAATGTAGTTATAGATTCCACCTCAGTAAGAAATACATACCTTTCATATAAAATTTTATAATGCCTAAACTCCTGCTCTATACTTTCTAGTTGATGATTTTTTTATTGCTGAAAGGATAATTCTAGTATATGTAATAGGAAATACTTATTTAAATTAAATCATATATTTTAAAAATGCCATGAACAGGAGCTGATTAAATACCATAAAACTTACACTACTCTGTTAATTTTTTCCTCATTTTTTAACCCTGTTGGATATTTCAATTTCGAATTTGTTTCGGCTGATATACTGTAAACTTTAAGGTTTGTGATCAATCCTGCATCTATGACCATTTTGCCATTTAGGTTAGAAACTTCTCTTGTATTAACATGCAACCCTGAGCCTGAAAATTCTTGCAAGGTGACTTCTTATATCTCCTTTTGAGATATCCACCCAAAAAAGCAACAATTAACCACAGAAATACTGTACCAATTTTTACTTTGTTAGTAAAGATTTAGAAAACATTGCAAAAACAACAAAATCATGCTGATTTACAAGATAGTCAGAATTCAGTGTTTACCTGAATAGTAGTCAATAACCAGAAAAACATTGCTTCTAGAAATAAAAAATCCAGCATTCAAAAAATTACAAAAGTATAATCAGGTTTACAAAATACAAGGGGACTGAAAACTATGACTTCAGTTTTATTCCCTGTTTATTGCAGAAGGCAAACATGGGAATTTTGAAAAACTAGAGCTGGGAAAAAATTGGTATTAATTTCTTCAGTTATGTAATGCTTGCTAAAATCAATATATTTATGTCATTTGGTTAGAACATTTATCCTTGGTGCTCAACACTTAAAAGCAACTATTTTTTTATTACCAGAACCACAATGAAAGACAGCCTCATTTAAAATTTTCTTTAAAATGAGGGTTAGATTCACTGCATTAGCAAAATTTGATATGTTGAGAGATTAATTTCCTGAATACTCAGGGTGATTGGAAAAAAAGCTCAGATCCTGTACCCTGCTGAGTTGTTATTTTCTGTTTCACTGTGCCAATGGTTTAACTCTGGTTTGCTCTTGAAGCTTTGCAAGTGTGCGCTGCATGTTGCAGAGGTGTAGGCAAATAACTGACTCAACTGGAGTAAAATACAAGCCTGGATGAAAATACCTCCTGGAATTGATGAACAGAATATCTAACTGTGAAAATTTGCATTAGACTCTTAAAATCAGCAGATTTGACACTACCTTTATGTGTCAGATCACCCAAAAATCTGCCTAAACTTTCTCTGGGCTGTCAGTAACGTGGTAAAAAGACTTTCAAACATGTCATCCTTATTGGGCTGATAGCTTTAATTCTTGATGCCTGAGAATTTTTAGGTAAAACATCTAAGAGATGAAGACACTTTGTCAAAACTGAAAAATTTATGTGAAATAGAATTCAACATGTTCCCTGATGCATTTTTGTGCAGATGTTTTCAAACATCCTATCGCCATAACTTCAAATTGAAATGTCGCTGAAAGTGAATTTTTAAAAAAATTGCTAAGTACCTGACATACACCTTTTTTTTCCCCTTTAAAGATTTAAAAGATTTTGTGATGTCATCCTGATTTAGGATAACACTTTTCAAATACAAAAACAAACCAAAATATTTCTTCCTACTTAGTGCTACTGCACACAGATTAACAAGAGCTCATAATTGGAACTGAACTTGATAAAAAAGTCTTCCATTCAACAATCAGCTTTCTAAGAATTCATTGCAAATTTCAGAGGGAGAAAAAGATTTTCTGAGAACCCCATAGATTCATACTTACATCACTTATTATATTTCTTGCCAGTAGTTCAACTCTGCTCTTAGGTGGAGACAGCCAAATCATGGAAATACGAAGAATAATGATTTATGGGGGGAATTTCAGCTTCTTCACCTTTTTAGGATAATATTCAGACACTCATAATTCTAAAAATTGCAATTTTGCATCTGCCATAAAATTAATCCACTTTAAAACATGATCCTGAATTGAAAGTCAATTTTTGCCCCACTTCCTTAGGGAAGAAGTAGGAGTTCATGGCTATAAAGAAGATTGTGACCATGTAGGCACTGACTATACTAATAAAAGCTCATTTTATGCTTAATTCACCTTAATCTCTGAGCATCATCTGCTTATTTTACCCTTGGTAACACGCACTATGCTTTTATTTGCTTTTCACCAAATTATCATCGTGCAACACTTTTCGTATCAATCACAGCTTCAGGCAAACTTGCGAACATCAGGTCCGTACCTCTTCCATGAGGACAAGAAAAGAATATGGACATGCCTTGAGTAGGTGATCATAGGGAGTTCAGAGTTATTTGTTGCTCTTTTAAATTGTCATTCAGAGCAATGTTTTAAAACTTCAGATTATCAAAAACCCAGTGAGCTGCTATCAAGTTCTCCTAAGGAAAGTGGATTAAAATGTACTCCTCCAAAGCCTCCACTACATTATTGCAAAAATGTATTAAAAATGTAGAACAATTTCATACTATCTTTATAGAAATGCATTTTCATCTTTCTATTCCTGTCCATCTTCAGAAATTATTTAATCCACAAAAGGTGAGGAACAATGAAAATCTCCAGTGGTTTTAACCGGACACATATAGGCAAGAACATGCCGCTGCCAAAATATGCCATACACCTCAGTACCTATTGTCTTTGTTAAAAACTCCATATGCTATTTACAGCACAATATTAAACAGGAAAAGGTATCAAAAAGATTTTCATAGTTTTAAGCAGAAGACAATTGCTATAGAACATAACCCGTCCTTAACATTGCTGCTATTTCCTAACAAAGAGATATTTTTACAGCATTTATAATAATCCTTGACTTCTAGAAATCATTTCCAAATAGTTTTCCTAACATCAGGTGCCCTGTGTCCTTTAATAATATTTTCTAAGTCACTGTGGCAGAGAATGCCACCCCCTACCAGGGACGTCAGACACCAGTTGACACATAATTTTTGCCACTGGATTGCTTCTCAAGCACTCTTGATACTAAATGTTTGAAAAACTAAAGCAGCTACAAAGTACTTCAGTTTCTCATATTTAATGAGCTGGTAACCCTTCAACAATTTGCTTTTGCAGAAAAGAGATATTAATGACAAATAATAGCAATAAGGCAATTAATAAGTGACATGTCATGCAGTAAAAGTAACTTAAACATGAGTCAAAACCAGCATAAAGGGGCTGTGCTGAGCCACACCAAGAGTTCATCCAACCACAATTCCTTGTTTTTGACAGATGCCAGCAACAGAAGTCTGGGAAAGCAAGCAGGAACCACACAAGCATGAAATGCTAATTCCATGTGACTCTCTTCCAGGTTCCAGTTGTTACCCCCTCAGGGGCTTCCGACACCAGGCATTGCATTTTAGACCACAGTCATTAGAGCAGAGTGCATCTAACACCCTCCTGGCTTTTTCTTAGCTAAATACATGCCTGCTGAGTTCCTGAAAATTCATAAACCCTGAAAAAATTGATTACAGTAAATGACCAATGATTCAGAAGCCAGACTATTAGAAGAAACTGGAAATGTTGTGAGATTACAAGCCTTTACTAAGAGTAAAAACAGGGTTGGATGAAACAGCAAAAACCTGTGCATGGGTGTAAATGGATGCACATGTACTTAAAGCTGCATGTACACACATAGAGACTCTGAGCTGCATGCCCTGAACCCACATCAGCAGCTTTTTGATGGAGAAAACTTCAGGCTGTACTTCCAGGATACTCTCAAGTTACTAGAAAACAAGAAGATAAAACTTTGATGGCTTGTTCCATTATCCAGTTTTAATTCCTGCACTGGATATGAGGAAACCACAGCGTAAGAAAACATCCTCAAAATTGCTTGGGCTACACTGTCTGGAAATCAACATTTTAAGCAAGTTTCAAATCATGGACATACCAGGCAGCAGTGTTCCAGACTTTACTTTGAAATACACAAACACAGAAAAATTTACTTGTTTTCTGTGTTTTGTTCCATGTGCTTTAACAAACACATTTTTACAGGGTTCTCCTGCGTTTTGAAGACACATTTTGGGTGTAACCAAGCAAACTGCTTTGCATACAAATATATTCACTAAAGTATTTTAAAATATATTTCAGTGTAGTTTATTATCTCCATGCACATTAAAAACAGTTCACACATGAAACCATAAATATTGAATATTTGAAGTAACTCCTCTACTGAGAAACCTGAGAAAAATACACGGTCTTAAATATATCTTTAAAAAACAGTCAAAATAATGAATAATTTAAAACAGATTGAGTTCACTACCAATTTGCAAGAGAAAGAGATACATTCTATAACGTGTCCTTTAGTCAATATTCTCTCTCTTCTTCTTGCAATTACTTTTCATAGCACATTATCTAGCTTGACATACAGGTTATAACAATTATGCATACAGAATATTAATTATTCAATTTAATATTCTCTAGGACCCCCCAAGAATGTTTTTTCAAATCAATTGTATCTTTTTCTTTCAGCTACCTTTTAAATTTTTTCAGCTATTCCAGGACAGCCCAATCCATTTTCTATCCCAGACCCATAAATCTGAATGGGGGGTGGGAAATTACGTATTATAAATTAGCCCCTCAGCTGAAGAATCCAAGAGCTGTTCACACTGAACTTGCTGGTAAAACCCCAGTTCCAGCTGTTTTCCAGCCTCTGTGGGATCAGGGGCATCTGCTCAGGACACTGGAGAAGTCTGCAGAGTTTGACCAGCTTCCTAAAGGTGGGAAGATGTCGTTTTTGAAGGAATATTCCTGAGGTCCAGTTTTGACAGATTCTGACTTCATCCTGGTGAAAACAAACCAAGGACAGTAGGTAAGAATAAGGTAACATAAAAATAGGAGAAAGAATCCCAAAAATCATTCAAGGTTCAAGTTGCAGCTGACTGGCTTTGCCACACTATCTCCTTCAGTCTCCTTCCATCTCATAAATACTTGAGATCATAAAAACATCGTAATATCTTTCTGAGTAACAGATGTTATTTGGCTCATACAATGGCTCCAAGTACCAGATTGCAATGACTTACAAGAATCCAGAGTACAGTATGTTTTTCTATTGCTTAACTATTCATGGAGCTGAAAATAGGAAATATCGTTGAAATCAACATATGTCTAATTCTTTTGACGGCAATTTGCTTTATAGGAAGCTGCAGGTTTTTATTAGGAATTTTTTATTTCATGAATATCTATTCATCACTTTCTAAAAATAGAGATTTGTCTTCCATGTGAAGCTAATGGATTAACATCATCCTATCAGAGCATTTACATGGAGCCCATTTCTGGTAGATCCTCCATTCACAAAGAAAGGCTCAAATTCCTGCATCCGAAACCTTGACATCACAAGGAAACATGATTCAGGATGCAAATCTTGAATGTGCTGAAAGAACCCCCAGGCTGTCCAGGACTGGTCCTTCCTTCCAGGTAATCCCACAGACCAAAACTGAGAACATCTGCATTTTGCAGGTGAAATTCCTGCCTCTCAGAGATGTTTTTTCACCCAATTCTTCTCCCTCACACCTTTCCTACATTAGGACTTTACTGTTGAGGAGAAAATATTCCAGGGGCTACAAACCTCTCCCTATTCCACCTCCCAGGCAGAGGAGACTGTTCCCCCTGTGCCCCCTGTGCCCCACACATTCCAGGGGATGGCCGTGCTAGCAACAGAGATGCACAGCTCACGTGGAAATCACATCACAGTTTAAATCACATTTAAATTCCAAAGTTCAGAATGTAACAGAGTGTGCTGCAGTATTTTTTCAGGCTGTATATTTTATGACACAGTCAAAATAATGTAAATATATATTAAAAGTCATGAACATGGAGGGTAGGACCCTGCTTTGTGCCATGCAAATAAGGGAATAAAGACTGTCCCCAAATAATCCGAAAGTGAATTCAGCTCTTTGGATGCTTTTCTTGAAAACAAAACATTAAGCCTAAGCACAAGAAACTCGAAATATTTTGAAAAATTATAAATAACAAAAAGATAACGAAAAAAGTGAACACATTTTGGACTCGAGGGTTAAACAACCAAAGCAGTCACAAGCAAGTGGATTTATAGGAACTATGGAATATTATTAAATGCATATGTTTCCATCAGTAGAAATGAAGGTGCAGGCTGAATAAGTGAATAAAAATTTGCATCTTATAATTGTTTCTACAAAAGACTGAGAACATCATGCTAAATGACAGCTGTCTTTTTCTCTCTCTTTTCTTGAAACAGACTTGTCACCAGCTTCACCACTTTTATGCAGCCGTCAGCAGATAATGTGGTGGTTCTGGAGCATTTTGAGTTATCCACAATCATATTNGGTGATTGTTTTTTGGGGTTTTTTTGCATGTAAATGAAAAATATGTTTTTCTCATTGCAGTTGTAAATTTAAAAATTATCAAGAAATGTATTCATTAGTACCATAATTTGGCGTGCTCCCACCCATGCAAGATGTGACCAGGCTGCTGCCACAACTGAAGTTTTATTAGGCAGACTTTCTTTTAGCAAGATCCTCTTTGCCTGGGATAAGCATCCTTGTAAATAGGTAGAACTGGTATTGTGCCATAATGGAGATATGTGCCATAATGGAGGGGGAGCAACGACACAGGATTAGAAATCCCTATCCAGGTTTTGAAGATACATACACTGAAATCAGGAAAACTGCAAATGTTTCTTGGAATGGAAGCAGCACAGGAAGCAAAGCCTGCTCTTGAAGAGGCTGGGATGCTGCTTCCAGAGAAGTGTTGCCAGAAGAGCTTTGTCAGTTGCACCTGATAAAAGTCGATTCAGGGCAAGAAAATTGATAATAAACATTTCATTCTGTGCTTAGATTTTATATCATACAGCTGCTAAAGGATTAACCAACATTATCAATGAATACAGTGAAAATGAGAGTGAAATCTTACTAGCAGTCCGTGGTTGGCTTGTAAAGCGTCTTAAAAACCCAGTAAAGTGTAATGAGTGAGCAGTACTCGCCCACCAAAGCAGTACTTCTGGCCTCCTATCAGAAGGCTACAATTTTGAAGACCCACAGGCTACTTACAGTGGCAATTTACTGGAAAGATTTTCTATAAAGATATGCAAAAACACCTCCTGATACTTCATAAGGAATCTCTCAAGACTCCTCCCTCTGTAAGGCATCATGCCACACAATTAGCACATCCAGTACGCAGAAGGAAAACAGTTTTGCCGAAGTGCTCACTTGCCAAATAACTGTAGCTTTTATTATATTTAGGAAAAAGGCAATTATCTGGAGCTGCATCACTTAATATAAAGCCTTTTATAATCTCCTGAGTTTCCTTCTCCTCTTATATTACATACTAAGAAAGACTATAGGGGTATGTCACACTAAAGATACTGAAACCAAAGCCTTACATATTTCTATTTTCCATATGGTTTCCTAAGATGCCTTTTGTTGAGAATATTATGTACATCTCATAGGAAATAGCTGAAAAATGGCCACAGCTAGCCTTACACAGTCCCACCATGTAAGCTGCCATTTAGTCACTGAACTTCACTGCCTATATCCCATTTAACAACTTATTATCCTTCTCCACGTTTTGTAGAAATCTCTGCCCACAATTCTAACACAAGAAAAAAACGTGATAAGCAAGGCTCGAACCAGAAGCAGAGGAGTCTCTAAAGCCAGATTTTTTTTACTCTGCTTCCTTAACATTGCTGCAATTATTTAATTATTCAGGGAAGGAGCAAGAAGATGCGTTTCACCTTGAGAGCACTGAAGCCTTTCCACCACAAAAGGCTGTTCCAAAGACCTCCTGCCTCCCTCCCTCCAGCTCAGCCAGGGAAGCAGCAGCTTCAGAGGCTTTCGTCATCCCAAAGCCAGCATTAGAGAATCACCTCTATCCAGACATTCACCAGGAGCCAAGCTGTCTGCACTTTCCAAAGAGAAGCACTGAGATGTGGCATGAGCATCACTCACCCCTTGGCCAACCAGCCTCTGCCAACAGGGGGAACAATTCTCCCAAGGCACACCGACATTGAGCTTACCTTAAGTAAACAGTGTCCAGGTCACTTCTCTTCAAGACAGAAGCAAAGAAAAAAAAATCCTAATAAAACCTAAATCATGTAGTGATGCTCAGCTTAAAAGTTTCTGCCAGGCATGACCAGAATGGCAGGCAGAAGGAATGAAAGGATCTGACTTTTTCTTATAAAATAATGAAAGCATGAGAAATCTCACATTTCTAGAGGTTCTAAACATATATAACACAAAAGAGCAAAATATAAAACATCTTAAAATATTATCAATTCAGGAAAAACTGAAATATGTTAAATAGTAATTAAAATATATTTTGTTCATTTAGCTGAATATGCTGCACTTAAAGTGTTTATAAGTAATAAGACTATCACTACAACACAATTAGCATCATTATCAAGGTATTACTTTAAAAATGTAGGCAAGGACTCTACCAAGGCTTTGCCAGCCTAAAAACAAACTTTTTTTTGTCTGCCGAAAAAGATACCTGCTAAGCTATCCAAAAATCAGAATTCTCTGTATCAAGAAAATCTTCATTTTTAAAAGCATTTCCTACATGTAAAAACATAATGTATTGCAATTCCAATTCCAATTTCTGGCTTAATTTTCATTCACAGTCTCATTTACTTTTGAAGCTACTTCAATTTCAATGCAAAAAGGGACATATTAATTTGGAATTTGTCTAATGGGACTTTATGCACAATATTGTCTCAGGGATTTTACATGGGATCTAATCTTGGTAGGAATATCACCACCTTTGCTACCCAGCAAAATTCTCAGCACCTCAAAATATCTATTTTAAACTGCAATGTTTTCTACCGTAAGTTGATTTTCATGGTAAGGTTGCTCAAGAGCAGCCATATGCATCACACCCCCAGCAAAACAAATGGATCTTTATTAAAAAATAATCATAGAAGTTGATGACGCAATCTACACTTTAATACAATTTTGCTGCAAAATGCATGTTTTCCTGTTACAAAAAGTTTTGTTACAGGGGAAATATTTTCTGTTCTTCCACCTTGCTGTATAAGTTTGCTTGCAGTAGGAGGGGTGGACTACTCTGCTCGCCAGCAGTGTCCCCACAATCACTCAGCCACTAGCCAAGTGCCCAAAACAAAAATGTCATCTCAGTGATATCTGAAATGATGGAACAGCTATTTGTCTTGATCTCCTGCACACTTTGTTAATGATGGACTGAACAACACCGTGACTATAGCCAGCTGACAGGAATTCTAACCTGATTAAATGTCCCGGTATGTTTTAATACCCTCAAATGGAATTTTTATGGCCTGTTCTGCAGGCATATTATTAATACAGAACCATCAAAAAAACCTCACAGACATGCATAATAGCTCATCAATTTGTAGCCAGGCACTTTTGACCTTGAAAAATCATCTGTCTTTCAGATTAACACAGCTATGTTTTGGGCAGGAAAAAAAAAAACAACTATAAAATTATCATACTTATTTTTGTCACATGCCATCACTGCGGTAGGGAATAAAGGCCACACTGCTGGCTTTTTATTGATATTGCTGGCAACCTCTGACATCAGATTTAGAATCTGGGAGACCTGTTTCTAATAAAAATCCACTTAGACACTAACATTTCAGCTATAGCAGGTCACAGGATGCGCTACTGGTGGGAAGGTGGTGTTTAGTCTGACTTCCACTCCCCCATCAGTGGGTTTTCACATTTCCCGTCCTTCACAGAAGACCTCAAAGCACTTAAAAACCATTTCTAGCATGGACCACAACATCCACCCACAGAACAGGTCAAGGGCTCTTCTGGGGGAAGAGATAGTGAAGGAAAAGGACAAGTGGAAGTCAGGAATTCCATCCCCATCTCTAAAGTAGATGGTGGTGCATACAGCATGCTGGTAATAAATTAATAGCCTTGAAACATTCAGGGAACAGAACTGCACAGATACCTTGGGGAACAAGGCTCCAAATTAGTGTGTTGGGAAAGAAATGGACAAAATGAGGATGAAGGTTGTTATGAAAGGTGAATTCTCCTAATAGAAAGAAGCCACCAACGGGCTTTCTGAAGGACTGGTCTCAGGATCTGAGACAAGGAGATGCTCCTTAAGGTAAGAGCAAATCATTCCAGGCTATAGAATATTTCCATTTATAGCTAAGGAAAAGGCCCAGGAAACACAGCCTTATAAGCAGATTTTTAATTTACTTTTTTTTCCTTTAAGTGTCAAACGGCTCACAATTGTTTATTTCTGAGGAGCCTCTCCCCTGGAATAAATAACCAAATGTATCTTCAAACATCAACACAGCACTGGGCTTCCATTTTCCAGCTGCCAGGCCACTGGGATCCAGGAACCACCCCTCATGCCTTCAAAGAAATACTTATTATGTCACGAAAATCAAGACAGATGCCTGGCATTCCAGTTTACCAAGGTTTTCGATTAATGGAGTGTTTTTTAATTGCCATGAACTTGATCTTGTTATTTACATTATTGCTTTGCACTACGATAGACTTACAACAGAATTTTGTTAAAACAGACTTCCACATACTTTTAGCGAGCCTGAGTCTTCTTTTTTTTCTGCATATGTTCTTTCAGAAGGCAAAGACAAAAATTTTTCTTCTCCATATTCTGTTCTTTGTAACAGACTTGTTTGGAAAACTAAGTGAATCACAAACCATATACATGAGTTTTTTAACACAGACCTTTCAGTCTCAATTTCCTTCCTTTTGTCTTTACTTGATTTGTTGTGAAATGGTGAAAGTGAGAAGATTCTGCTTCTCCTGGTCTGTTTTTTTATCCTTTTGTCTTTAGAAAAATTAATAAAAAGAAACATCAATAAAACAGAAAAAGGAGAGCAGTACAAGAAATACTCCCACACAGGGCTTTTAATGCTCTTGTAGCTTGATCAACAACCTGTCCATCCAATTGATTAAAAACTCAATCAAGACAGGCATCTTCCATTCATTTGTATAATTACAATGCAGCATCCAAGAGAACCATAACGGTACCAAGTGACAGAATCTCTCTGGTACATAGAATATTAACTTTACCTGATCTGATGACTGCATTGTCTTCTAAAGAAGACATTATCAGGGAAGGCTTGCATGAGCATTATTCACACTGGTATTGATATCAGATGAGGTGAAAATAGCTAGACCAGCACTAAAAACTATCCCATTTTTGTCAGATAAATTCAGTTATTAAAAGCCAAAGGCAGTGCTGATATCTCACTTCCACTCTGAATTCTATCAAGCAAAGGTTCGAGAATTAAATGAAAAGTTTAAGGTGCCCTTCTTGAACACATTCAGGATTTTCTGTGAGATCTAGAAAGGACTTTGGGTGGAGACCATTACTTAGCAAGGCCGATTTAGAAGCAGTGAAGGTGGAAGCAAAAGAGTGAACAACAAAACAAAATCCTGCAAGACTGTAATTTATAAACCAAATCCAGCAACCAACAGAACAAACACCCCTTACATACAAAAATCAGTACTAACTGTTCCTTTCTGACATTCCTAAATTTTGATTTCAGCTAAACGTCAGTCTCCTCCAAACATGCAGTCATGATGTTAAAACCACCAAGTTCTCCTGCAGTCATCTCTGACACTTTATTAGAAGTGTCCCAGAAACAACACCTGAGCAATTTATCCTCATCAGAGCAATCTCATATTTGTGCCAAGGAGAATCAAAGGAAGGAGAAAAGCCCACTCTCAGCCTACAAATAAATACTAGACACATTCCTGCAAACCATAGCAGGCTGCCTAAAGGTTTCCAAGGCTTCATTTTATCACAGAAGACTCCTCTGTTCTCCTAGAGACAACTTTCCCAGAGCAGAGCAGTGACAATCAGTCTGGTGAAAACACTTCTGCTCTGTCAGTGAGGTGACATACCGAACCATGAAATGAAATATGCACCATCCTTCCCAAAGCAGGTGTTCTGCTGCAGCTGCAATTCCCACATTGCTCAAGGACTTCTGGAAAAAGGAAAATAGCACAGGGAGATAATGGAATCCAGGTCTTCACAACACAACAGCAAGAGATGAAAGACTGTGATTTTGGTCATTTTTTAAAGAC
Source organism: Oreocharis arfaki (assembly GCA_013398015.1). NCBI lineage: Eukaryota > Metazoa > Chordata > Aves > Passeriformes > Paramythiidae > Oreocharis > Oreocharis arfaki. The sequence goes on along the minus strand of VZRR01004766.1, from coordinate 426,828 downwards.
ATCACTACAATGTTTTTGTTTTCCCACATCTTGAAGCATGTGAAGGGAATTCTTTGGAGACAAAATTGAGCAAAAAGGCAGAATTCAAGAGCCAAAACTTCGCTCACTTGACAGGACTTGGCCACAGATGCTACAGGATAGTCTTCCCTTCAGCATATTTAATGTAAAAGTAACATCCTCAAGACCACCTATTCCCCTCTCCCAGACCTCTGTGGGCCCACAACACTTGTTGATGTGGATATACTGTCTCAAATATCCTTTGGGATATTTAGCATAGTGCCAAATAATTTTCCTGCTCTCTAGCACCTGCACTACAGTGCAGCGTTTCCTACAGATTTCTATTTCTCCTGTTTCAAGTTGTAAGGCTGGAGAAAACTAACCTCCTTAACCCAAAGATTTCAGTTAAATTGAATGCAAAAATCAGAGCAGCAAAGCGCACAGTAAAACTGTTTAACCTTTGTGTTAAAACTTTCTGAAGCTCAGAGTAACTACAAGCTCATTAGATCATATGAAAAAGAGGTGAGAATAGCAGCTGAATAATTGTGCAAGAGGGTAAGTTTCATGCTTCATAGTAAAATCCCCACAGTTTATCTGCTTTACTCTCATGTTTTGCCAAGTTGCGTAAGGCTGATACTTTTTGTTCATACCCCATGACAGGTTAAATGAAGCTGACGACAACTTATGTTATTTCTTTAAGTTGCTCTTTGTTCCTGTATTTGTACCTCCCCGACACATCACTGCAAAGGTGCACATAAAAATCTGTAGTTCCAAACGGGGTTTGGGTATCACAGTACACCCTCAGAGGTAGTCCCATTTGGAGAAACAGTTTGCAGGGGCTTTTAGTCCTTATTTTCAACATCCCCCAATCGATCATAGAATCACGGAGTGTCTGATGCTGGAAGGGACCTTTAAGGATCATCTCATTCCAAGCCCCTGCCATGGGCAGGGACACCTTCCACTAGACCAGGCTGCTCAGAACTCCATCCAACCTGGCCTTGGACACTTTCAGGGATGGGGCAGCCATAGCTCCTGCGGGCAACGTGTTCCACAACCCTCGCTGAATTTTTTCCTAATATCTAACCTAAGACCATTATTTTTCAGCTTGCAGCCATTCCCCTGCGTCCTGCCCCAACATGCTCCAGTAAAAAGCCTCTTTCCATCTTTCTTGTAGGCTCCCTTCAGGTACTGGAAAGCTGCACTTTAGGTCACTCCGAAGCCTTCTCTTTTCCTGCCTGAACAATCCCTCTGATCAACCTGGTGTCCCTCCTCTAGACTCACTGCAAGTAGAGTCTCACCTGAGCAGGGCAGAGGGGCAGAATCACCTCCCTCGATTAATTAAGAGGAAACAACTTTGTGCTGTCTTTCATCCTCATCAATCCAACTTTGACCCTAAAATTGTGACAAGTGCTATAACTCTACTCTGCAGCAAGAAACTTTGCTACAACTGTTCCTGAGTACTTCAGTGTACATTTCCCTTATATTCCCAATGAACATTCCTAAGTAAATGCCAAATGGGATAAATACAGTTCACAAATGCATCTGGACGTAAAGGATCAAGGTTACAAACAGAAAGGACTGGACTGAGTGAATCAAATTCAGTAATACCTTGGCTACCAGCACAATCCAGAGCCTAGACTGAGATTGTGCACACAAGCTCTTGGAAAGCCTTTTCTTACTACCTTCCTACTCTTGAAGATTTCAAAGAGCTTCCTGGGAGGTGTTAAGTTACTTTTATTATAATGCAATCTCCTAGATAAACAACATAGGCTATCTAAACTGTGTAGTGTGCATATACAGCTCTTTGTCTTTCACGCAACAATTATACTAAAAGCAAAATACCTCCATGCAAACAAATCAGCAACTTCCCTTTTGCTGAATTGGGAAAAAAAATCCAAACCAAAACAAACAAAAAAATCCCCAAACCACTTATTTCAGATAAAAATAGAGTGTGCCCTAGCAAAGTTCACAACCAGCCTGGACTGGTTATACCCTGCAAGAAACGGTTCCATTTCAAGCACACATACTCACACATACACCCAAATATGCGCCCGTTTACATATCAGCATTCACAATTTAATCTTAAATTTATTTGTTTTTCAAAAAAAGCCTTCATTTGCACTCTGAACAATAGCTGTATTTGCTATTTAGCTTTTCATTTCTGATGGTTGCTTTTTTCTCCACTTCCAGTACTAGAATAGAATCACGAAGTCTCATTTTAAATATCAATTTTAGCAATTCAAATTAAAACACTAAAAACTTGCATTGGCACAGTATTGTTTCAGAGGAATTTTGAACTCTGTTCACAGAAAAGTAATTAGACCAGCATTTTACAGAGCAGATGATTATTTTCCAAAGGTAAATAAAGGTGAATCTGTGGTTATATAGGCAGCGAAGGGTATTTCAGTCATTATCTACACAGAGAGCTCTGTTCCCTGGCTGACAGAGCAATATTACTGCAGGGCTCTGAAATGCATAAGAGTTTCAAAGGGAGCAGGTTAAGGGATAGATTTGCTGAAACCATTCCGGCAAAAATAAGTATTTATTATTAAAATAAATAATATTTATTTATTTTATTAATAATAATATAATTGTATAATATATAATATAATATAATACAATAATTATAATAATATAATTATTAATTATTAATATATTATTAATTTTATTAATAGTAATATTTTATTTATTTTAATAAATATATATTTATTTATTATTATGTGAGCTCAATCACACATTGCCTGACAAGTCAGAAGTACCACTCCTAGAGACAGATGCATGTTCACATCAGTGCTAAGTCATAATGCAAACTATCCTCAGACTTTAAAAAAGAGACAGAAAAATGCTGCTGTGTTGTGAAAATCACAGGGTGTAAGGAGATGGATTATGTGAAGAACAAAAGACCTTCTTGCAGTCTGGACAGATCCTGATTTCCAGTTTCTTTCCAGCTCTACACCAGCACAGCCCTCTTGACTTCTTGATGTTATTTGCAACTCATGGTGACAAAAACAAATAATAGCACATAATGAAAACTAGCTACAACCACTGTAATAAGGGAGCAAGTTCTCGCATTTGGATGACACTGCTAAAGCACATCCAATTCAAGGCAAGTCCATGGTTTTCCTCAATTTTCTGTAAACATATTCTAAAGAAGTTATGTACTGGCAGCAAAAGGAAAACTGTCTGGAAGACTGCATTTTGATGACTTGATTCAATGATCATCACCATCATTCATTTTTTAATTTTTTTTCACTGCTTGGTAAGGAATAAAAGACAAATTGCATTTTTTAACACTGGAAGAAGAGGCACAATACATGATACAAAATCTGTAAACACTGAAAGAGCAGGATGCTGCAGTCTGCTGGTGCTACTGAAGAGCTTGGGGCTCACTTTCCTTCCAAAAGCACATAAGAAAAAATATTCTGCAGTTCTTTAACTTTGATACACTGCCAAAAGGGACCAGATCAATAAATAAGCTATGTAAGTTCAGTTATAAATACTACCTAGGTAGGTATTAATACAGTCTTTCATTTAGCATTCAGCCCAAGACCATTTCCTCCTCCAAGATTTCTTTTAATTACATTTCTGTGCATTTTCTTACAAGTTATCAAGCACTAACTTCCCATGCTTGTTTCTCCCCGATAACTGCAGGCACCAATAATATGGTGTCCTGTGGCTTCTCCCATCTGACAGATATTTCTCCTTTGTTATTTTAAGTGAGAAAATCAGGGTATGAAAACAAACCAAAAACACAATAAACATAATAATAAGCTGTACTGCCTTTTCAACTTCTTTTATAAAGCATGTACTAACACATTATATAAAGCCATAACACAAAAAATTGACCTAAAATCTTGGCAAAAGAATGTGGGGAAAGAGTGTCATTTCCTTCTAACTACAATGCAATTTCAGATTCAGCCTCTATTTTGCTATATTTTATTATAAGGACAAATTGGTTTACCGTAGTAAATGTATGTAGGATCTCGTTGTTGTGAAAATAGCTATGGTGCTGCTATCAACAAAAGGTGTACCCAGGATGGCTGGATGAATAAAACAAGCTACATATGGGGTTTTTACCTCAGTCAAAGGAATTGCATTAGTTTTTGTGCTAAATTATTAAGAACAGTGACCATCTGCATTCACAGATGTGCAGAATAGATTGTACTTCGATTTTGAGAAGGAATACATAGCTCTGTACTCCAGATTTCTTACCTGCCTTTTAAAAGGAAACAAGTCTGAAGAAGCAAACCCTGATTTTGTGGTGCAATTCTGCTCTCCCACCTAGCTTCCATGTTTTGGCCATTACTGCTACTATACTTTTGTTGGTTTGATCCCTTTTTCCAGCCTCTTGTCCTATGTTTGCTTTTCTTTGAAGTTCAGAATTATTTCTTCCCATGGCAAGGATTGTGAAAATTAGAAAATAGATTTTTTTTTTTTTTAATAAAATACTCTTAGTGATATTTAGTCCCTCAAAACTGTCATCTTCCCTAGATGTCCACCAGGATGTGGCTAATCCCAATAAACTGAGACTGAGCTTGGTAAAGCAAAAGGAACCTCTTCCTGAAGTGGTACAGTGAAGGCCAAAAGCACTTGTTCCATGCATTACCTGAATCCAGACTTTGAAGCTGGCCAGAATTCCTCTGCACTGGAAGTACTGCTCGGGCTCAGGGAGCTGGGCATCTGGGGAGAGAGCTGGGCAGCACAAGGGCTGGTTGTGATCCTACCAAACAAGAAGCAACAAGAAGCCTTTGATCTGGTACTCCTGTTCTACATAACTTCTGATTCCTATCGTGCACAAAGCACGTGTCCAGCTCTCATTCTCATGTTTTTAAATTTATATTTTATATTTTATAACTTCGCGTGTCTCAGCGTGTACATAAACAAAATATACCTAACAGTCAAAATAACTTTTTTTTTCATTCTAGCACCAAATCACATTTTCAAATATTGGAAACAAGCGTGGTGATTTTCTGAACTGTAACTCAGTGTCCCAGAACACACTTATTAACAGTTAAAGGAAAATACTTAAATCTGGCTAATGACACTTCAGCAAATCAGCACTTAAGAGAAGCACATATGGTTCTGCCTTCTGCCTGGCTCCACACTGCCAACAGGAAGAGTAGGAACTTGATTTAATGTTGGCACCTAAGAGGAATCTTTTTTCTCATCAGCAGAACCTTGTTGCTTTACATCTCTGACCCAAGATGGACAAACTCTGACTAGAGTGACTAAGCTCCCAAACAAACAGGAAGCTCCATTAAAAGTAATTGCAAAGCTATATGCACCCCATGGAGGTCAGTGCATCCTGGAGTGGTTTCTCTTTGAGCTATTTCATCTATTTGCATGAAAAAAGTGAGTAGAGGCTTTTACTTTGCAATGAAGAGTCTTTCAATTAAAGCATTTCGAGATCAGAAGCAGTGTTGAGCTCCAGACTCATTATCCCTGTCTCTCCCAGTAAGGATATACATATCCATGAAAACAGTGAAATACCCAGTGGAATTCCACGGGATAGAAGCTCTGTTTGCATAGGAAGAGGTCATGTGAATGCAGGAGAGCAGCTTGCTCCCCTCCTGGACCACAATCCATCTCCTACTACATGGAGTTGCACTGACTTATCAATATTACTTTACTGTACATTAATATCATATTCAAGAAATTTTTTGATGTAACCTAGGCTTGCCTGAGATTAGTGGGGAGAGGGGGAAAGTACAGTTTTAACAATACTTGACATTCAGGGGAAGTTTGTTTCCTTAAAGCTTCTGCAATCAGAGCAGCATAGCTGATCCTACAACTAACCCCCTTCTTTAGCCCAAAAACCCTTCCAAATCCCATCAATTCCAGAAAAGACTGGGATAGTGCAGACACTATCGTGACCTCCTAGCCCTTAGATATTTCTATGCCAAAGCAAGGCACATCAGTAGTATGAAGGTGCTAGCAGGGGGGGACTTTTTGTAAGAATTGCAAAGAATCATAAAACTCAAAAAGTCTTTGAGTGAAGAAACATTTGGGTGACAACCTGCTACAGTTTCTTAATCCAATATTACTCTCTAGGGAAGACTATCGTAAGTGAGCTTTCTGTACAAACATTTATTAGAACTGAAATCCATGTGACTGGAGTATTAAAAGGTCTTATGTAGAACTGACAATATTTTAAGATTAACTGACAATACATTAAGATTTTCAGGTTTATATCCATCTTTCTCCAAGTTTCCAGAAGAACAAACTTATTTTTGCAAATTAGCAGTTGATAGTTGGAAAGAAAGAAAGGAAAACTCTATGCAACGGCATAGTAATGTTTTTATTTAAATTAGCTCACAGGTAAATATCCTCCTTTATCTCCTTTCTGTTAAATAATCAACTTTAAATATTTATGATCCACCAGAGGATTTAGGAAGCTGAGCTAAACCCTCTAAATGTCTTTATAATGTCATTTGATTTGTCAGAAATTTTAAAATAACATGAAGAAAACGAAGGAATTTCCATTCACACTGGATCAGTGCCTTAAGGCTCCAAGATCTTTAATACTGTGGCTGAGTTTGCAGCTTTGGAGCTGACATATGGGAGTTCAAACTTTGAGAGGATGCAGGCAAATGTATTGGCTATCACTTAAGTTCTAATAAGCTCTGTTCCCTAAAGACTTCATACACTCCACAGAGGAAAAAAATTATTTAATATACGAAGATAGGCTACAGCAAAACCATTTTTCTCTGTAACCTGACTCAGACGTGAGTCCTTCAGTATATTGTGTGAGTCACATTTTGTATGTGTGGTCCCAGTTCTAATTAACACCCATGACAATTACTGATTTTAATCTTGCTATACTATTTTAGCTCAAGCCCAAACTGCTTAAGAGATTTCTTTTTCCTCTTTTGTTTCCCAAATTAATTAACAGTTGCTGCTGCCTTGCCAGTGGACCACATTTTCCTCTACTGCCGCTTCACCATCCACACACAGAGCTTGGAATCCCAGCGAGTTGATTGTGCTGACACCTCACGCTGGCCTTGAATGAAACTATACATTTTAACAGCTTATATTTTTTAAATTAATCCCCTGGATGGAGCTACTACAGTTATGCTGTGGGTAAAGGCTCCAAGGCAGGGACATGGTTGCCAGGCACTGGGCAAGGATCTGATTGTTCCTTGCCCTGTGGATACCACCACAGTTTTCCCCATGTATTTCAGTTGTTTCTTTAGACAACAGAGAAGAGATTCCTGGATCCTCAAGTCCATTTCTGGCTAACATCTTGCTCTTAGGTATTCCCCACCACTCACCTGAACTGCACTGAACAAGCACCACAAATCTGTGTACAACCTCTTGACACACTAAGAAATTTTAGTGTAAAGCCTCTCATTTAAGCACTATTCCATTAACCCTTTGTCCATGGGGAGGGAAAGAGCCAAGAAAGGTAGATGAACGGTAGAGATCAGACATAAAGATAGCCCTAGAAAGGGAATAGAGTTTGTCCTGACTTCCAGAGCTGATATAAATTTTTTTGGACCTACAGTAAAAAAGAGTATCTTTCTTAAAAAAATAATTTAAAAAAAGAGAATACACAAGTCAGACAAGATAAAAATTCAATGTTACTACAGCTCACTTAATTCCTTATTCCTGCACAGCTCAGACAGGAAGATATGAAAATAATCATAAGAGCTTGCAAATATTTTCAAGTTAACAGAATTCCAGATTTCATCATTAAATCATAGACAATTAGTTTCTGCACAGTGGCTACTTCTAAGACCCAGCCAAAGTTCTCAGGCCTCAACAGCATTATTTAAAGGTCAGTGTGATGCTCTCAAGAAAATTCACTGAGGACAAGAAAAAGAGATAATCCCCAGGTACGGGTCATTTAATCTTTTCTTACACTGCACACGATCAGTGCCAATGCACTCTGCAGACCCTCTTTGCAAGGCTGTGCTGAGACTTACTACAGGTATTAAGGTTACAGGAGTAGACTTGAGACCTCATCATCTTCTGTTCTTTCTTACTCCGGGAAAATGAAGACACCAAAGTTGCCTTATAAATATTACATAAGCCTCAAATGAAACCCAAGAGCTGCTCAGAGTTGAGCCTTAACTTCTTGATGACTAAGTTAGAAATCTCTTCTGTCTGTTATGAGGAATACTTCTGTGCAATGGCTCGGCCACAGAAGCCCTACTGCCTTTAAGGGGAGCTGGGACTATCAACCTCCCCTTCTCTCCTGCCTCTCTTGCTTGTCCCTTTTCCCTCCGCTACAAAGACTGACTTGCTGCCCTGGAAAGCTTTTTGAAGTTAAAACCTTAATACAATCTCTTCCTTTGTTTGATATAGAAATCTCTGATATAGAAATCTCTGATCTCCCTCTCTTCAGGATTCTCTTCCCTAGTCACGTACCCTTTGGAGCTGTGAGAAGATAGCTCTGAGCATTTCAACAAATGTTTGTTCCCAAAAATCTGGAATTAGGAGTTTTGGCTCTCCTCTTTACCTCCCCCCTCCACTATTTCCTATAATATAAATAAAGCCTCAAATACCTAGAGCTAATTTAAAGCAAGTAAAGAATACAGGTCATCTCAGATGAAGAAGTTTTAAAGTCTTTTAAGGCTGCTATAATCCACCCATCATAAGAAAGATATTCACTATAAGTACTTAGCCAAAATAAGGGGTTTGGGATTTTTTTTAATATTATCTCAGGCAAAAAAAAAATTTAAAAACCACAATTCTCTATTCAGCCNATTATATTTATTATATGAGAGAAGCAAAGATCTAGATGTTGTCAGAGAAGAGCATTTGAATCAGCAATATATGAAACAGGACCACATCTCTAGGGCAAAACCAGATTGCTCCTTTCTAAGCACTTCAATTGTAGAGACAAATAGAGTGATTGCATCCAATAAAGGAAAGAAAGAGGAAAATAATCATCGCCCAACACAGATGGGTATGTGGGTTCCCTACATACAGTTAAGAGGCATGTATCTGTATCAGTATAGACCTATACACATGTAAAAATTGAGGCTACAGCTGAATGCAACCAGCCCTAATATGAACTAATAAAAGCAGCTCATTATTTCTATGTACCCTCATGGCCCTGAAAAAATTTCTTAGCTAGCAAAAAGAATTGTATTTGCTCTAATTACCAGTTATGGTACACAGGCAAAATATTGTCCTCGTTTCTTTCATTTTAATGTTTTTCTATTATTTCATTTAGTTATAATTTAAAATCCATCTATAATAATCTTATTCTTGTTTTGCTTAACAGTCTAAAAAGTTATTAGATATATATTAGTCGATTAAAAGTTACTTCCAGTTTTGTTTCCCCCCCACCAGTTATATGAGATAATGTACCAGCTCAAAAATAATCTTTAACAAATATTAAATTATTAACATGTTAATAAAATGAGAGCAAATGAAACTGAGAAGGAAAACTATAATTTTTTGTTCCTAGTTTTATTATGATCATGTCTTTAGTCCCAGATAAGAAAATATTTTACCACTTTTATTATGGCTTACCCTCTTACTGCTCATCTCCTTCATGAACCTTAGTTTAGAAAAAATGCTTGAAGACAGAGGAAGCACAGCACTTTTGTGATTATGATCCCTTCTATAACTAGATAAGTCTTTTACTTTTCCAAAGGCTACTAAACAATGAATTATATTATTAAATAACCTGAGCTAAATCCCCTTAACTCGAAAAGGGAAAAATTTGGTCCAAAGTTTTCAAATAACTCCATTCACGTAGGCAGATGTGTACATACAGCTATAGCAAGAATTCATGATCAGGTTTGCTTTTTCTGTTTTTAAAAATACCTTCCAGAGCATTGCTGATTTCTAGGAAATCTTTCGTGCAGCACTCTATGGTGCTAAGGACCCAACAGAGTCCTGAAGTGAGTTTTTCTGAGACAAGGAGACAATGTCATCTCATTAATTAGAAGAGGTTCTATCATTTAAGACCTTGGAACTATTTCCAGGCTGTTTAGCAATTAGGGAAAACTACTGAACACTACTGAAAAAGTTATAAATAGACTGCTTGCCTGCATTAAATTATTATCTATCTGCTGCATGGCAGCTGCACAGTTCCACTAATCCACCTTCCTTCACTGTCACAGTAGATGAACTCTTCAAGTTTGCTCCTTATTTTAGTCTCACAGGTAAAAGGTTTTATACATTCAGAGTAAGAAAATATTCAGAGTAGAACTAAGAGCAGGGGAAGGCACAATAAGCAAAAACCCCTCACATCAGCACACTGATGCGGGAACGCTCGAGGCAAAGCCTCCGGAACCAGCGCTGGAAGAAAGCAAACCTGAGAGCAACCCAGCCACCTGGCTTTTAGGGAGTGTCTTCTGGAGCAACATATCCTCTGGACTGTTCCCAATCTTTGTTTCAGCATGGACTAGAGGGAATGATTCAAAACAATGCCATAAGCCTCATCTTACAGTTAAGCAATGCAGATGATCAGGGTACTGTCCACTTGCTCTCTGACCTTGCTCACACACTGCAGACACAGCTCAAGTCTCTCAGAGAAGCAAAACCAGGTAGAATTCAAGGACATCTTATGTATTAAGCCTTTTCCTAAAGACACTGCACTAAAGCAGTAGTTCCCTGTGATACAATTTATAGTAGTGCCACTACACGGTGCTATACTAATTTGTGAATGTACATGATAATTTTTTTAGAGGCTTATTCTGCTATGGTGCAGAAATGAAACACTCCCCAGTTCTGTTCTGCACAGGTCTTGGAATATGAACTAGGTCTCCTCTGGTTTTAGTAATGCCAAGAGATTCTTGGATTTTACACTGGCAATCTCCCAAGGAGAGGAAGTCGGTGATTTATAGGAAAAGACAGCTATAAAAAGCTCTTGCTTTCCTCAGTTTTAATCGACTACAGCACCATTGGCCTTTAAGATTTACTTCCCCTCTAGATATCTTTTTAAGATACAACATGCATTTTGCAGAGTGCAGATTAGACTGCATCTGTTTGTTTCCTCATTTCTCTTCTAAGAGAAAACCTCAAGAACACAGATAATGAGAGTGTGGAAACCACAGCCATGTCTGTCCCAGCCAGGCCCCAATCTGCCTGGATGGCATTTCTCTGGTATTAACATTTCCTATCAAAAACGTGCATCATCACACTGTGGACGCTGCAGTGCATCTGGGTATATCCATTGCATATATTTATATGCATATGTATGCAAGGCATGAGGCCAAGGCTGCAAATCCCTCTTACCAAGCATACTGTTTAATGCTGACATTAACACCAGGGAAGCATCCTCTCAAACGCTGTAGGATACTGTCATCTGGAATAGCAAAATTATACACCACTCTGGCTTGCTGGGACACGGGACACTCAGATCCTCGTAGAAAACCCTACTCAAAAAGAGGAGCAGAATCATTCTCACCCATAAACCCAGATGTAGACCTGAACTAGACCCATTCTCAATAATGCTGCATGCTATAAACCCACTAAACCCCCCTTTCACCTATTTGTGCTTCTCCACAAAGGCATTTCAAGGTGGTACAAAACAACAGCTGCCCAGGAGGGACATGGGGGTGTCCCTTCAAAGCCACTCTAGCTATGTCCTTCTCTGTGCCACTGCTCTTGGTACAGACATGTTTCCTGCTTAATTATTCCTGCTGCTGCAATTAGCAGTCTTTGCCTTTGACACTGAGAAGCAGAGGTTTTGGTGTGATATTAAGCAAATGATCACACTACAGAGAAATGCCTGTGTACAGCATGTGAGTAATCACAGAGCCATCCAGTGGACCAGCAGGAAAAGGAAGGAAGGAAAAGTCATCTAAAAAAAGGGAGATGAAGTTATATGTAGGGAATCAAATACCATTCCACTCTGCTGAATGTTTTCCTATATTTATCCTGCTCAGTGACTAATAATAATAATAATAATGTCAATATTTAGAAAATGTGAAAATGCAGAGCCTGAAATACGCACAGACTGCATAGATGTTAAAGGGCAAATTTTCCTAACCTATATCTTCAGCTCCACTTTCTCTCTACACAATAAAAACTGAAATAAAGGCAGGATTTTTCCCCTTTTGTAATGCCCCAATGCTATTTTCATCCATTTTTGCCTCTGTCATCTTATTTTTCACTGAAAACTCCTTCATGGATGAAATATTCATAACCAATTATTCTTGATCAGTCTTCACCTACTTCTACACTCTCAGTATCAGAGACAAAACGAGCTTTCTTTAAATAGCTTTTCCCAGTGCAAAGCCTACATTTAATCTGAAACAGCACACTTTTTAACTAGCAGGGCACGGGAAGCACCATACACTTCACAAATATTTACTGCCTAGGCTCCTCCCTTCTGACTTGTTCTCAGTCTTTAGCAAAACAGCACTTATTGTTACAAATCATACAAGAAAAAGGTTTCCTGTAATAGAAACAGCATTCAGTGAACAGAGACAGGAGGTGAAACAAAAGAGTCTCACTGGAATTATAGAAACACTTACACTAGAATTTAATTTTCCTGCCACCCATTTTATCATTTTTATTTCAGTTTAAGCAAAGTGGTATTAATTCTTTGCCTTGTCATACAGAGCATTGAGATTAACAACAAGATTTATTTTGCTCCAAAAGGTTTGAGATTTTTATTGTAACTGCAGAAATTTTTAAGTAATCACCCAGGACTTTGTCATGTCTACAAACAAGAACCCAGAAGATAGTTGCAATTGATTAGATATCCTGATGAGAAAAAACTGCATGGAGTCCCTGGATGGGACACTGAGGCTAGTAGTAACTCTCCTTTGTTCTCCCAGATTATGAGAGCGACATGATTTAACTTGCTACAGTAAGCAAACATTTTTCTAGGTACTGTGGGCAAGAAACAAAAATACAACTCATCATTCTGCTGGAAGTGACAGTTCCCACCAGCGTTCCTGAAATGTTACTGAAATAAGCTGCAGTTATAATTAGATCTGTTCTCCAGGTTCCCCTGCCTTTCCAGAGCATCACATTAGCTCACCTTTGACAAAACAAATGGCAATGCCTCAACCTGAACTTGCAAATTGTTCAAGCGGCACAATTGTTAACACAAAATGAGCATTTTGGAGGCGTGATTGAAGTGTTTTGACCTTGATAGGTTCCTCCATATGGAGTTGTGCTTGCAGGTCTACTGCTCTATGCATGGTTGAGGAGGAGAATAAAAAAGAATGGAAGTAACAACAGAAAGACATGGATAAAAGATGTCTCCATACCCCTTCCATGCTACATAGACCACCACACACCTTCCACACCACATCACACACACTCCTCAGTGATGTACATGCACAAGAAACAATCCTTCAAAAAGTTATGGTATGTGAAGAAAAGCTGACTTTATTCCTTCATTCCTTAATTAAATAGAATCCTGCTATACTTAAGCAGAATTCCCAGGGTTTAAATGCTTGCAAAGGGGGAATTTCACAGTTTGCAACAGAGACACAGAGTTCTAGAAATAAAACTGGAATAGGCAGAACGGGACCATTCATGGTAGAGTTGTATCCCTGTTCCACGCATATGGGATGAAATTTCTCTGATGGGTACACACCAGAGTAAAATCAGTCATTCATATCAATGGATATGCCAGGTGACTGAATAGAATTGATGCCACATTCTTACAGTACAAACCAGGGCGATATTTATACTATATTTTACACATTTCATGGCTAAATTCTAATTGTGTTTTGCCTTTTTAAGATGAAATTGGGGCTTTTCTCTATGGCTTGTCTACCTCACTCACGAGTCCCTGGAGAGGCACTGCATTTCCCTCTCATACATGACATCAGATAACTTTTAATGGTATTTTAAATACTCCTTGAAAAGTATATTAACATTTTTGATTAAAATAGACATATTTGCATGCATATTTGCATCACTGAAAATACATGGATTAAATCAATGGATTAAAGTATAGGTGGTAGTAAGTGAATAGACTATTTATTCAGGTGACACTCTCTTACATTAACAGGCAGACACATACTGTGGTTTTGATACAATTATTTCAATACTATTAGATACTTGTTACCTATTTTTCTTGTGATTAGAGTATACCCACAGGTATGATGGTTCTAGAGCAACTCAGGTAGGTAGAAAAAGCTGAAAAATGTTGAAATGACTTTGTGAACTCAGCAGCACATCTTGATCCTGTATCTCTATGCCTAAAATATGGATGCCCTTCTTTCTCCTTTGAGATTTCTCATCAGTGCTATGGTATGCTGGAATGAATGGGATTCCTGGATTTCAAAATACGGAACAAAAATCCACGTGACAAGGTCAGTTCAGACATCCTTTGAGTAGCTACTTACATGTGAATGTAGTAGCAATAGTTCTCCATCTTCGTTTAAACAGAATCAGAGTCAAAATGCCTAGAAGAGGTCAAGAAGTCACCCAGCCCATTTGTGTTCCCAAGGTAGACACAAGCTATACTCAACCTGTTCCTGTAACATACCGTTCTAACCTTCAAGCCCCTCCAGAAACTCCTAATACTTCGGTTCAATGATTAATTGTCGTATTTTCTAACATTGAATTATACAATACAAAGCCTGAACTCCGTAATCAATTTAAAAATAAGGNAAAAAAAAAAAAAAGACTAACTATGAACTATACATCCTTGAAACTCTGGACAAGGAAAAGGAAACTGGTGTAAGAGGTGCACAGGACAATTAAATAAAGCAAATGTCTTAAAGACACTGTCACACATGGATTGTTTCTTTGCAGAAGTATACAGTGTGAATATCATGTTTTCTTCCACAAAAAGAGAAAATTTAGCAATAGAACACACTACTGTAACAATCAGTTATCTACTGTTACCTACTGTTTTATCAGAGCCCCCCTATTTCATCAAATAAATGTGTATGTGCTTATGCATACAAACACAACACTTGATTCCAAGGAATTAAAACAAATCCAACAATTTTTAAAAGTATCTTTTCACTTTTTTTAATCATGTACTTTTATTCTAGAGAAGCATTTTCCATTTGTTTTTTCTCCCATCTAGGGATTGTTTTTCATTTCATTTGTATTAATGTCAGAGAAAAGTATCACTATGGTAGTATATATCAAACTTTCTCTCATCACCAGAGTCAAAGAAAGCACGAAGCAGATTTACACTTCTGGCAGAAAAAGAGTCTGAAAACAGAAGTTCCCTTTACTGAAGAAAAAACAAACTTGGGAAGACAGAAATAAGACGAAGAACGTCCTACAAGAGTCCAATCATAATATAAAGGAAGGATGAAAAACAGGACTCCTTTGTAGAAAATTGGGAATCACAACCCATTATACATACGGATTTTTTTTTCCTGTACAGAGAAAACACACATTTTGTGTCTTAAGATCACAGGTATTTAGACTGTTATTGAACTCCTAAGATCTACCTTTAAGTAGTTTAAGTAGGAGTAAGGATAAATCCAACACCAAATGTATCATGGTTTTTCTGCATTTAGTAGTGGTTAATATGCAAAAAAAGACCTCCAAAAACCCCACAGGTTTGTTGAAGATGAAGATTCACTCATGCTAGTAAGACACACAGGTGTGTACCCCAAAACCTCTTCCCACACCTCGCCAGCTTCTCATTTAAGTGGTATTTGTTTTCATCACTATTCACTAAAATCATCTTATTATTCCAGCTAAATAGTGTAAAAAGAACATAGAATACTGAAAAGGAGATAATCAGTCACATAATAATAACATCTATTCATATTCAAGTACAGTAAGAGGGCAATAGGTAACTGGTATTTACAAGCTTCTGCAGGGAAACACAGAGGCAATTGTTATTCTTGCCTCCCCAAATAGAATTATTCCAAAAGAACAATTGCAGAATCAACTGTCTAAAAAACACAAATGAACCCCTTTTTCCTCACTATGTTTTACAATACAGACAAAAGAACAGTACAAAGCATCTAAAAACATAACACAGGCTCTCTAGAGAGAAAACAAGTGAAGAATCTTGGATACTCTTAGCCTCCACACACGAACTCCTACAGTCCTAGTCTTTCCCTAGGATTAGCAACAGAGGAACCATCAACTTCCTCCCCACCATGTGCAATACTGAGGTTTCCACTACAAACAACTGTTTACATTTGGAGGGGAATTACAAGAAGCATCATCACGAACAAGATACAACCTGCCCACAGAGAAAATTTGTTAAGTATTTAATGATTGATTTATGACACTTGCTATTTGATAACCTTTATGAAAATTACATCTCAATGCAACTTTACATGGTTGAACTACATCCAGAAATGTATGCTCCCTTTTTTACCCATTTTTCTGGCTACAAGAATACAGAAATTTGGGGTATAAAGTCCTCTGTTTAGGCAATAAAGTTGTCCTTCTTGCCCCGTAGGACAAAAGGAAACTGCAACTGGCTGACATCTTTTAGGCCCACATCCATTCTGCTGCCCTGGGAAACACCATAACTCAAAAAGTTTTTATGGCACTTATCAGTCCCCACTTTTGAAAAGTAATTTACTTATTCCCTTCCAACATTCCCCCAGCTTTGATAGTCAAATAAACTGAATTCAAACATTGCTGCTGGTATTTGAAACTAATCTTTTGCAAGGCATTATCTTTCCAACCAGATATGAACACAGGGTTCCTTCAACAGGCACCTGGGTGTGTACAAAGTGTACTTATAGAGGAAAAGGCACAACACCAAAGTGCAAAACACCTTCATCTCTGAAAACAGCATTTCCTACAAGGCTTTAGACCCTAGAGAGCAGCAACTGAAGTAGTAAGGATAAGGGGGAAACAAAGAGATCTGAGAAATCACATGTATTTAATCTTCAAAGCACCATAAAACCAAAGTGAAACGTCTTTCTATTTTACACCAGAGCTGAGTTTTTAAATCAGTGTTCTGCCCATTAACAAAGATAAAGCTGAGAAAACCTTCTTGTTGCCAAACCCAGATGGCTCTACCAGAGACCAGGGGCTGGAATTTATGGAGACTTACTTTCTTCAGCAGCCACACCATTTCCAAGTGTCTTTTTGTTTGTCACAGAAATCTAAGCAATGGGCAGAAAGCCAAGTTTACATACCCCACTTCCCCCATGCACAACCCACTTGGCATTTACTTCACATCCAAAGGAGCTCCCTTCCAGGAGTTCCCCTAAATGTCAGTGGGCAGCCAGCTTGGGCATCATGTTTTGCTTCAAGATTATGCAGCACAACTGACATGTAGAGCAAAATATTTCATTTTGGTCAGACCTCCTCCATCTCACCTGCCAAATGAGACCTCCGAATGGCAAAGTCATTTCCAAATCCTCAGCACAGTGTGTGTCAAATCTTACAAAACACCGAGACATGAGACAGCAGCACTGGCACAGCACCAGCTCTTTGACAGAAATGAGAGTAGTTTAGTGTTGTTTTGATGATTTGTGAAAGTAGATTGCAGACCCAGCTGCTATGCAAACTGAATCACATTGTCCACAGAGGGAAGGCAAAAGGAGTCTTCTTTCAGAAGAAGTTCTTCCAGAACCATCACCATGTACAGAGCACATTTCCTCTCCCGCTGAAGCCAAGGTAGTCAGCTCTGCAGAAATTACAAAAAAACTGCAGGCACAAAGAAGCCTTTACAACTTCTGCTAGTGTATCGTTCCAGGTGTTCTAACTAATTTTCCATAAATTTTCTGTAAATGAATAGGTCTGGGAAAAATTATGGTGAAGATTTTCCTTGTTTTACTAGGGGAAGTGAAAGGCAATACATTGCATCCATAGAATCCTGTGACAGAGATTCACAGAGGTTGCACCATGAAGGATCTCTTCAAGAACAAACCACCCCAGCATGCAGAGCCAGATACTCATCTCTGGCTCGTTTTTATCATGTGTGGCTTAGTGGGTTTTGTTTGTGAGGTTTCTTGTTGCTTTTCAGGTGGGGCTTTTTTCCCTAGAAGTACTCAGCAGCAAGGAACAACTTTGATAGAAGAACACATGTCAAACCCAGCATAACCACATCAGGCTGAGGAAGTCTCCTAGATAAAAACAAGGCTGGAAGAATGAGGGGAGCAGGAATACCATATGAGTTGGTCATAATATTGCCTCTCCCTATGAATCCATTTATGGCAATAGGTAGATACAATTCATAGAAGGGAAGGGAAGCAGAAAATACAATAGATTCAGCCAAAACTGCCCAGAAAGAACGTGTAATAGATTTTCTTTGCCTTTTTGCTATAACAATATACACCTGATTCTCACTCAACTAAGACAGTGTAAGATTTCCAAAGTCAATATTTCTTTTTTTTCCATGAATTGTCATTGCTGTGGGGGCAGACAACAAACTCCTTGTTTACCTTACCTCTTCTTTTCTCAGATAAGGATAACGAACAAAATTCAAAATGAAAATTTGCAGAGGCATCCAAAGGTAGAACCTATATTTTCTTATTCCAGACAGGTATAACTGTGTCTCAAGAGAAAAATCCAAAACTGCAAAACATATTTTTTTCAAGGCCAAAAGGATCAACTTCAAGCTGACAAATACCACAAAAGGGAAACACTTGCCTAAGAACACTTACTCAAAGCGACATGTTCATTATTAAACCAGCAGTTTCTCCCTAGTTATTAAAAATGCTGAACCTCCTTAACAGAGTCCAAATTCACCATTATGCTTTATATGAATGAAAATATGTGTTTCTGGACTGGATCATCCACTATTGTTCAATAATGTCTCCACGCTGAAGTAAAAGTAATCCCAAAAATTTGAAACCATGGCTTTGGCCTTTCTTCCTTGTTAGAACAGCAGCTCACACTGGGCCAGTTACATTGCAAGAAATATAAAGGAGATTTATCAGAACAGAAAACAATTTCTTTGTAAACTGCTTAAAGAAAAACAAATACATAAAATGCACATATTTTATTCTCTTATTAATTTTTAAAATTGTTTCTCTGGCCTGCTTGCCTTACAATGATGTTTCACCTGATTGCTTATGTCAGATATATTACTGACATGCCACAAACCATGCTGTACTCCAAAGCAGATTAATGATGAATATTTGCTTAGAGATGAGAAAACAACAGTGCACTGATTTTTGGAGAGCGAGGTCTGAGCAGAATTAATAAGGCAATCTGCAAAGGGCAGAGATCTGCTTTGCACAGAATCTGTGGCTTGGCCAGCCAGAAAGGAAGGATGAGACAGTACATTAGTGTTTTCAGACAATGAAACTTGAGCAATTACTTTCTAATGTCGACAGAAATTTTTGTTTGGAGAGCAAAGTTTCACTGAAGTGAACAGGACATTGAGCTTAATACGTGACACTCCGCATTCATTGAAATGAATGCACTTGCTGAATGCAAGCAACTGGCAGAGGGCAAAACATAGAAAACCTTACCTAGAGTTTTGCCATTCCATCTGATCATAAACAGTGCCCCAGCAAAATTACTGAGAATTTTTTTCAAATTATTACTTTGCCACTAGCCCTTAAGGTATTTATTCCATTTTTTTCCTCTTGTGCTGAGGCAAAACAAATTTAAGCCACTATATTAAATTTATTGCTGCTTTTAAAGATAGGAGGAAATATCACTATTTTAAATCAGCTCTTCTCTATAATTTCCACTTATTTGAGAAAAAAACTTACTAAAATCACAATTCATTATGTGCACACATTTTGCAAATGTTGTCATGCAAGTATGTTTTCCCTAAAATCACCACCAACCTATAAAAACCCAGATGCCCCAAACACCTCTACATTCTTTATTCTTACCCAAGAAGACAGACACAAATGACTCTGATGAACTCACACCAAGGGTAAATGGAATTCTGTCTTAACATTTATAAATTCAAGACTTGACACGCTCCAACACTCCGCTTTTCCCTCTCTACTTTGCAGCATCCCTGTTTGAAATCTGCTGCTCCAGAGACTCTCAAACTGTTTCCCAAACCTCTTTCTTAATGTCAGTTCAGCATTCAGTGGTCAGGCTACCATGTGCTTATCTGAATTTGACATTATAAAATGGAAGTGCTTGGCAGGGAGAAGAGGAAAAACAGTTTCCCAGATGCTATACTTTGAGCCCTTTCCTAGGTAAGCTGCATGTATGTTCACAGCTAAAAAAAGCTTCCTATTTTATCACAGGATTGCTTGCAAATGTTCAGTTTAGCTAATTTTACTTCAGAGACGGGAAACAATTGTTCAAGAAGGGCATGTAGTGTTTATTCTGTTTATTCTATTAGTTAAGATTTTTTTATTGGAGAAGAGCAACTGAATATAGAATTTTCACACTGTACTATTGGTCTATCAACTACATCATACATTCACCAACCCAGTTCCCAGTAAAATCCAACCAGCCAGCAGGGGACATACCACACTGCTCCTGAATTTGAAATGGATGCTACCGAATACATAATAGAAGGGGGGGGGGGGGGGGAACCCTCTGAAAGTAATTTATAAACTGTCTTCAAGGTCCAAAACAAGTTTCACTGGGAGGAAATCACTTTGATTACACATCCACAATGGTCCAGCCTCATAGTATGCATCACTGGGCAAGGCAGGTAATTGCTTGTAGGAGATAAGCAGCCTTACCTTTGAAAGCTGAGGTGTACAGGGTCACATAGGCGACCCCTGCATAGAATATACGTCCCACACGATGTTTATTTGAAGTTAACTTAGAGAAATGTAGTGACAAAAAACCCACTCTAACATTTGATTGAAAATCAAGCTGCTAGTAAACGCTGGCTTCATGGCTCACCACGACAGATTTAAAACACTCCTTCTCTTTGCCCCGTTACTTTATTTCGCCTTCTGGATGTGGTAAACTAGCAGAAAATGCAAATACATGGTATCTGAACGAGCAGTTCAAGGACTCATTATATCCAAGTGGGCGAGAGCTGCCTCAGCAAAACACTCAATTTTTCAAAGTGTAAAATACCTCCTCTTAAATTGCTGAGTTCACAATATCTATTCCTTATCACAAGATTTTTTTCCCTTGGTCTCTCTGTGCGATACCCTAAACGACTACCAATACAATTCCCTCAGAAACTAGACAAATCATTCTAGCTCCTCTGAAAATCAGGAAAAACCTTTCTATACCTCTTAGTCATGACAAATTTAGGCTTGTTCTCTACAGAGAGGATGCTAAAATGTTCATCTTATTTTTTTTTTAAATACACCTCTCTCAAAATCATATGCAAATGCTTTAAATCGCACTTCAAATTCAAAATACATACAGAATGGTACTTGCTCAGGATTTACAACCAGAAGCTGAAAGAGACACTTGCTGATTGCATCTGAAAGTAACCAATAAAAAAGAAAATCCATCTACCAACTCATGCAAAACTATCTTTTGTTATTTTCTGTCAATCTTCATCCAGATGGTTTAATCTTCTCTTTCAAGGTCTGTCAAGAATCTGTGCCTGAATCTTAAGTGATTATTGAAAAGCTTTAAACAATCTGCTATCTTATTCAATTGTTATTTTGTCCTCTAAATAGATATTACATCAAATTGTAGCTCGTTGAACATGAACAGAGCGAAGAGACATGTTTGAGTCACATCCTTAATCTAAAGGATGCTACTGAGGACCACTTAGTTCTTTTACTCTTTTTGATATAAAAGGAATACAGACAGAAACTTCAGGGTGATTCAGTGTCAGTGAATAGATTTGACACAGATCACCTTTACAGTTGAAGGACTCTTTCCCATTTAAGGTAACTGTCAATAGGTATTTTTAAATCATCTAGTGGTTTTAAACTGCTTTATCCAACAAAGAGAACTGGTATTTAACTTGCCTACATGATTATTTTTCCCCACTTTCCAAAAAAAACTTGTTCTCCAAAAAAATTTGCCACCTTGCAAATAAAATCACAGAGTAAACTGAGTTGGAAGGGACCCCCATGGAGTTCTGGCCAAAACCACAAATTAGGTTTATTCAATTGCAGGAAGGAGGAAAGAAAAGAGGATATGGCGTTGATGCAGAGAAAAGCTACCCTCGTGGTTTTAGCCAGTAATTCACTATTGAGGAAAAACTTCGTGAACAGATTGGAACCCTTGACAGCCACATCCCAGGAGAGTGCTAAGACACCCAGGGTCACATCCTCTAAACACATTCTCTCTGCCGGTATTCCACTGGGCATAAGGTCATAAAATACCTGTTGCAAATATTTATTCTACCTCCATATGAGAGTCATATACGAGACTATGGAATTATTCCATCTCTTGTTCTCATTAAATACATGGATACATGGCAGTGAATAGCACAGAGAATAAAGGGTGAAAACACACAAAATCTGTTCACCCCAACTACCATTATAGTGATAACTTCACAGCAGGCCCTTATCTCTCATCTAGCTACCACACTGTTGGTTCATTCTCGCTCTGCCTTTATCTGACACAATACATTTTCAGTTACTTCACACAAAACACCACATTGGGCACACACAAAACACCACATTGGGCACACACAAAAAAGGAGATTCAACCCTAAACCTTCTAGCACAGGCACTCAGAACAGATTAGTGCTGTGGACTCCTCAATCAGAACAAAATTATAGAAAGCCACCTTGGTGAGTGCTGTAATTCCTTGGTGGAAGTGAAAAGAACCTCCCACCAAAACCAGTTTACAACATCTGTAGTCTCTGTTGGAAATGACACTTCCGAGAATTCAATGCACATGCTACCAAGAAGCAAAACCACTCTTCTCTCAAAAATATATGTATACATCTATAATAAAAATTTTATATAGAAATTATTATATAGAAAATGGAAATATAGCTATAATTTATTATGAAATTATTATATAGAAATATTGTATTATATCACTAGGGTTTACTTAGTAGGCAAACTAATACGGTTCATGCTGTGCATCACTGCTTGAGCCTCTATACAGAGCTCTGAGGTTTTCTGATCCCAGTCAGAAAACGTACCTACGTACTGACCACCACAACCAATGCTAAGCGGAACAAGGATGTGTCACCACAAAGCTGCAAATCTTTCCTCTCTTCACTGGAAGTGAAGCAGTTGAGAAGAAGTTGCTATATGAGGATGACCACCTGAGCAAACACTGAACAACTGAGCATGGTCAATAATGCCAGAAACTCAATCTCATCTGCCAGCTTTCAGGGCTGCATTTTACAATTCTGATTATCGCTCAAGTTACACAAGCATGTCAAACTTCTGTATTATTTCTGTTGATTTCCACATAGACAGGCAGCACCTGCTGGAAGAGTCTCAACACAGCAAAGCAGGCTATCATTTCCTTTATTTAATTCCCTTACACTCCCTTCTGTTACTTCACATATATAATATGAATATAAGATGAATTGCATGCAAAATTTGAGATGAAGTCCCAGAACTTAAAACAAACCAAACTTAAAAGGATCAATATATATATTAATACAACAGTAACATTACAACTCAATTATTCTTTTCCATGTGAACACAAATATGACATTTTTCTAATATGATCTTTCTGTAAAAGAAATTGAGATTTTTCTCTGTAACAGGTTGCTCTGAAGAAATTCCTACAGATGTGTATGAATATATTTCAAATCAGTTAAAATGCAGGTTTAGTAGTTAGAGTGATCAAAGAATTCATTAGACTGCCAGAAGTTCCTTATCAACTGAGACAGATGGAAAATACACCTAAAATAAGGAATATCTTGAGATCATTTTATTTAACTGACAAAATCAGCTTTTTATTTAGAAGTTATAACTTAAAGCCATTTTTTATTCTGATCTTCCTAATAAACAGTTGTTTACCGTGTCTGTGCTGATTAAAACCCAGCACCATTATGTTTACAGTATTGTCCTGACACTTTTAATAGAGGAACAGTAGAGTAGCACCAGGAAGAGTGATGGGATGCATAATGATGCACAGATGTCATATGAGCTACAGTAACCACCAAGTGTTTGTGATAAAACTTCCAGGGGGGTTAATAGATCAGCATATATTTTGTTTCACTAGAAAGGATAAAGACGAACAGGGATGCTTTACTTGTATCCAGGAAGGGCAGTTTTACAATTAATCTAGATGAACATGGAAATAAATGTTTGTGACTACGTTTCTGCATCCTTAAATGTATTTACGTTAATTGTTGAGTCACTTATTGTATTTTACGTAAATATTCCAGCAAGAAGTTTGATGACAGAATGTTTATACAAATACAAAATTTCAGATGAGCTGCCTTCTATAAGTTCTCTGACAATTCTAACAGAAAGATTCATTGAAACAGGAAATAAAAATAACTGTGTGATTCCTACATCCTATCAAATTGCTTTGATTTCAAATGGTGAGTATTTAAGATTAATTATAGACAATTATAGTCAATTTATACCCCAAAAACTCTCCACACTGACTGTCTGCTCCACACTGCTGGATGCAAAATAACAAATACATTTAAAGACATCTTAAGGTTCTTTGTGAAATTCAATAAAATAAATCATCAAGTGATTTTTATTAGTGAAATATTCTACACACCACTTCTTTCAACAGTAAGAGTACGCCCGAAATATGGGGTGAGGGGGAAGTAGTACTGATTTTAAATGACCCCACCAACACTAATAACTTGAGTCATGATGATGAAAAATCGATACGGACCCCAATGGTAGCTACTGAACATGGGTATGTGGACCTAGATTTTAAAAATCCAGTGTGGAGAAAAATCTCGTAGTAATACACGTACCATGAAGCTGAAGTTCACAAATACAGATCAAGAGCTAAAAAAGGTAGAAGCATAAAAATGGTACTATTTTATTACCCGCCCTTCTGAAAAGTTATTTTTAGTTCAATTAGAAAGTTCAAACTAGAAGTGCAACTTTCCAGTTCTTCTTATGTTTTAATCTATTTTTAGAGTAAAATCAGGAGACCCCTGTTCTATTCAACCCCATTTGTTATAAGACAGCAGCCATTTAACAATCTCGTGTAAAGAGATCCCCACGGTGTAATCACACATGAGAAGAGCCTGCACAGCCCATGGTTTTGAGTACAGGATCCACAGTAAGAAACATTTCAAGTGTCAGGAAATCTAACATCTCATTTTTTAACTTTAAAATGTTAACCTTAAACATTATTAACCATGCAACGAACCCAACAACTTTACCGAAGACATGGCACGTCCCAAAGCTGACATTAACTACTGCCAGGATCTAAGTGCTCCTGTCAGCATTGGAGGGATTAACACTGAGTTCCAGCTGTTTATGGTTGGTCTCTAATTAATCTGAAAGAAACATTTCATCCTTGGTCACTAATCATCACTAGCCAGCAGGTTCTAGACTAATTACTTCCAAACACCTTGCAGAAAACCTGACTTAAGCAACTGTAGTGATTGACTAGACACAAAATTAATGGTTCTTCACTTAGAAGGGCAAGAACTGTTCTACCTCATGGAATCACAGAGTGGCCTGGGTAGGAAGGGGCCTTAAAGACCATCTAGTTCCACCCCTCTGCCACGGGTGAGGACACAACTTCAAAATATTCAATTTAATAATGCTTATTATAAACCAGTTTGCTTAATACTGAGAAGAAAACATTAACTGAAGTCTTTCACAGTTACCTAGATTTTTCTCACAACACATCAGCCAAGCTCGGCTTTGTCTGGAAAAGTAAACATTACAAAAATCTCTTTTGGGGGAAGGAGATGGCTCGGGGTGTGGGTTTTTTTTTTATTATTTGTACAACACAATCTTATACTTTCTAACTTTACTTAACCTGAGGACTTGGAAGGCATTTCTGTTCATGCCAAGGCATTCTGGTATGAAGCTCCTTTTGGTATAGCCATGACAGTTCAGTACAGGGCTTGCAGACAGAGGAAAAGAGAAAACAAACTCACTTTAAATACCATGCTTGATTGCTGGGTCAGAGGCTGGGTATACAGGCTTGGACAGGGTCTCTGGCAGCTGCTGGTAGAAAAGCTGGTAGAAGATAATTAATGCAATTTCTTAGCCCAACCATTGCAACATTTGCTGTTGCCTGTACAGCCACAATCCACTGGCCAGTGCACAATTCTCCTGCCCAGAGCAGAATGACAGGACATAAGCTCTGATTTCTCATCTTTATACATGTTTGTATTTACAGGCCCTTCTCCCAAGGGTAGCCACTCTCTGCTAAGCCATGTCACTATTTAATGCTTTCACAAATCAACTTCATCTTATTGCTGGCCAGAATTTATCGTTTCTATGTTTAAAACACAGCTTATTTTCAATTCATTTAAACTGCAGCAAATCCCGTAAGAGATAGACCTGCAGTTCTTGAAGATGCACAGGTCTTTTTTTTTTATTTAACAGTTATGGAAATCCACAGTTATCCTTTTGACTTTTGGAGCTTTGCTGGAAGCTTCCTCCAGTTATTTTTCTGATGATAACAGTTTTGTAAAGTACCATACTGCTTTAACATGTCATGTTTCACATACAGAGTGAAAACACCAAAGCTTTGATGTGTGATTTGTTTCCACAGCTGCACTTCCTTGTACATTCTGACCACATTAAGGGCTCAGTCTTAGCATCTTAACAGAAGACTTCTGAATGAGATTGGAGATCAGGGTGAAAACTGGAACTTGGAAACAATAATTCCCTAACCACTTTACTACAGTCCTTGATTTAGAGTCCTTTGCCCTAAAATGAGTGATTAAATTCTTACCAGTTGTACAGAAATGGAGGGAAGTAAAAGAATCCATAAGAAAACAGAAAAAAAATCCAAAACCTTATAGTAAATTAACTTTAAAAGGGCTAAATCCAGATAAACTCTGGCTATGATGCAGATCCCAATTATTCTGCTACAAGAGACTAGAAAATACTGTTCTGGAATTCCCTTTAAATAATATTTTCATCGCTGTACATTCTTTCATGTAATATATTACATAGAATATGTATGTCATCTAGCAAAGCATTTAGCTTTTCAATTGCAAATGAATCTAACAGACAAATATAGCAAAACCTCAAATTAAATATTGATGCCATAAATTAATATTGCCTTTTTCTAAAGAGAAATCTTTGCTCCTGAGGAGCAGAACCACAAAGGAAGTGTAACTGCAACTTCTTTTTCAAATACCAGTGACATTCAGTCTTTTTCTTGGCTAAAAAGCAGCTATTGGACCCCTCCCTTATCACCACCTGAGGCAAACAGATTTTGGAAAACTACACTGTATGTTCTGTGTGTCGCAGCAGATATGTGATTTCTCCCAGTTTCTCCACACAAGTACATGCACAAGAAGCTGCTCGTGGTTTCACACCCATTTGCTAGTAGTTTGTTCCCTGAAAAATGAAGCTTGGGTTTTGCAGAAGAGGAAACTCAAGGCTGGAAAAGCTCAAACATTTCAACTGGATATTTTGAGTCACTGAGATTGAATCTTGCTAAACATACCATGGAATATCAAAAGAAACAAAGCCAAAAAATTCCTCATAGTTGTCTGTTCTATTTCAAGTCTGAATGACAAGCTTGTCACTTTTCTGATTTGAGTAACTTTTTTAAAAAGAATCCAATAATTAAATGGGGGCGGGGGTGGGGGGGGGCAGACATTTTCTGAACTACTCTATTTCCATCAAGGAATTTTTCTCTCTGGTCTGAACAAGATCAGCTGGATGGGTGTTAATTTTTTGCACATGAACAAACAAGGGGCAAGAAAATTAAATGCTTCTCAAATGATTGTTTTAAAATAGGAAAAATCACAGAAAATATAAACCCAGCATTCCCAAGCATTATACATCGGCATTTGAATGATATCTTGTGTGCATTTGGTGACTTTGGATTACAGAAAGAAGCTGTGATTTTTCAGCTACAGAGCAGATATTTTACTTAGATGCAATGTTAGATCAGAGGCAGCTATTGCTTAGAAGGAAAAGCACAAAGACTACACGGAAATCTACTTTGAATTTTCTTCTAGGACAAAGGCTTTATTTATAACCAATATACTCCATAAAAAATACTTTCATCTTTTTATATGTTTAATCAGTCTCCAGGGATCCATATGATTCAATACAAGAGACCGTAACATAAACACCTTTGCTCTCCCCATATGTTTGTGGCAACAGTTTTTAGAGAGAAGGCTACGTTAAGCAAAAAGAAAAAAAAAATTAAAAGAGCTAAAAAAACACCAAACAAAATCGATGCTTTTATTTCATTAGCTGTTCAAAAAGACATTCAGTCAATACCATGTATGGGAAGTATCTATCACCACTTACAAAGGAATAATTTCAAAAATATTCTCATTCTGATCCTACCTCTCATTTGAATTATGAAAAAGTATTGGAGAAGTAAGAAACTATTAAAGTCAAAGTGCTCCTGGCTATTAATTATTTTTAAAAGTAGTATTCAAGTAAAATTAAAATATCAATGAATGATCAGAGTCCAAAAGCTCCACTTGTCTTGGCTCAGTCTTGTAAGCATTCTCGGGTTAAAGGATCTGCAATAATTTACTCTTGATGATCTGGTCTCTGCAGCTTCACTTCATTTACTCTAATTGCATTGGCGTAGACAAAGATAATACTTGGCTTGAATACAAAGCCTGTGCCTGGACCTACTTTATCAATCTGGCTTCTGCCAAATTTTAAAGAAAGAATTCCAAGGTGGATCAATGAAAAGACAGGACAGAATGGAAGAAGAATACTATGATTCCTTTGAAATTATATTGATTGGGACTCTGAACTGGCTGGAAGTGCTTTACTCAAACCTCCATACCAAATCGAATGAGTTGTTCTGTGCTACTGCAGCTGGATTTAGAAACTTCCCTTTGTGTTCCTCGGCACAGGAAATGAAAAGCATTTCCAGAAGTGCCATGAAGCAGGTTTTGCCTTTAATGTATTTATTTTTAATATCGGAAGCATCGTACTTTCTCTGCTAATAACTAGTTCAAACATCTAAATACATAATTTATGCAGCCATATTCACTACTCTACATGGATTTTCTGGAAAGAAATCAATAATGTAGTCTTATCTTGAATAAAATCAAATTATTTAATTGAATAGATTTCAGAATATATTTCTGTCATCAGAAGTAAACATATTTCATGGAGAAGAAAATGCAAATAACCTTGTCAGATACAGTATAAATCTGTAAATCAAAGAGACTCTTATCTCCATGATTTGTCTTTGTTCAGAATATTTAATCTTCCTGCAAAACACCCAGCCAGCTAATGCCCTGATACAAGTGACAGAGGTTGAAGTTTGACTTAGACATTTAAATTCAATGTCTGAAGCTGAGAGATGCTGGGTCTTGAGTCTTGCTGCCTCAGCATCTAAGTATGGCCACAGTCAAAGCTTGCCAAGGCACTTTAATGAAAGGCAGCTAAAAGTTATGGAGGGGTTGAACTGGATCAGGAAAAGAGCTGCAGCACCATTTCAATGTGAATTATGTTGCCTTGGCAAAAGCAGCCCCTTTTAAGCAGATTTCTAAATTTGAAACAGTCATCATTGAGCAAGTTAGTCCAAAATGTCACTTGTTAACAGCAGCAGGGGATCCCAGCGTGGGTAAGAGCACCCAAACAACCACCGTGTGGTTCATGGGATTCAAAGTGTGTTTCAAGAGAAACAACAGCTGGCAGAAGGCAGCTGGAATGGTAACCAGACTTACAGGAAAATGGGCACACTGGCACTTTACAGAAACAAGGTGGCAGATGAAAAGAGAGGAAGATGCACAAAGTGCTATTAGAGATTTTAGGGGGAAGCTCACCAGCGACTAATTTGATCATGTGGAGAAAATTGCATTGAAAATCTTCAGCCAGAAAATTGATTTATTGGTTCCCTCCCAGGTGGATATTCTGGTACAATAAAATGAAGCCATTTTACACCATGAATAGCCTTAAAATAACCTGAGTTACTTTGAAGCCATTAAACAAAGAGATTTCGGCACGATGAAGCAGCACTTATATGTGCATTTTGTGTGAAGAACGTAGCTACATCAGGAACACAGAGTTTGGTACAATGTCAACAACCGTACAGCGACAGGGATGAGTTTAACATCTGTCTCTTAAAGTGTTTACCTTTGTCCCGATCTTAGGACAAAGATAAATAATCCCGGTAAGTGAGAACTGTTATCAACAGCTCCTGCAGGTCTAAATTCAGCTCCAGGAATAAAGAAATTTAAATCACTGATTTGTGTATTCATTTTATCCAAGGTGGTATGATCAGCCTAAAACTACTTTAAGTTACCTATTTCCAGGTAAATTTACAAGACATATAGGAAGCACCATTAGTATCAGCTTTGTTCAAACACCCTCCCTTGAACCACCAGTGAGTAAAATCAAGGTGTGCGTTACAAAGATTCATTTTTCAAACATAAGATAAAATTACTCATGCTGGTTGTACAAACATGCAAGGTGCTGTCAGTTTTTGTCAAAGCAGTATCAGTAAGACAACCAACAAGCTAAATTTGGGTTCAATAGGTCACACCAATCACTTGCACGTTATTTTTATTTTGTCATTTTGCTTGGATAATCAGATTATACCTGCATTTCAATCTTTCACAATTCAATTAGGCAAAGCCTTCATTCATTCAGGTCGCTTGCACAATTATGGCAGATAATTTAGAGAAGTAGACAAAGATGAAGAAGAAATCAAAGCTGACATAATGTAGGAAAAACAAACTGAATTAGCATTTTCTCTCTGTCAGAGGTTCCTTCTCCACCTGCGCTCCCTCTCCTCCTCTGAGGCATCTGTCTAAGCAGAGTATTCACAAGTGGTGACAGGTTGGCAGATTTCAGTTAATTTTTTGGACCTGTAAACATCCATTCTTTATTTAGCAGTGGTGCCCACCAGGTTTCAGCAGCTTTGCAGTGCAGCTGTTCAGGACACAGTCCGGGGTCACCAGGACAGGGCAGCCTCTTGGAGACACAACCACACAAGCTCCCAGCTCACTTGTGGTGGACAAAGGAACATTTTTAACTTCTAGGAGGTTAAAATTCAGGCTGAAAATGTTGGCAAGCCTACAAAAGTCTGCCATTGCTGTATTTAAAAAACACTGCAATTTTAACACAGCTGATTTTGCCCTTTTTGTAGATGGAAACCTGTTATTCAACAAGCAATTGAATTGCATCTTCAGTATGCAAGCCCTGTTAGCCTAGGTTTTAGTGTACTTTTTGTTCGCAAACAAGAGGCAAACAAGTAAGAGAGGGAAGGCAGTGTTAAGTGTCAGAGTAATGACTTACAAGGTCTGTTACAACAGCCTCTAGAGGTGTTATTTGTTGTACACAGCATCCACATTTGGATAAGCAACTGATACTACACTACTCCAAAGCCCTGCTCAGACACTAAGCCACACGAAGCACTGTTGGAGAGAGCCGAGCTTCTGGTTTGTTAATTTATAGTTATTTCTTCAAGTATTCCAGAAATGGAAGGGAAACCTCTCCCAAGATTAGCCACACCTGATTTCAAAGTAATTTACACAAAGGAAATAGTATTTTCTTGCAATTTAGAAGTCAGATCAATTAAAAATTCTCAGACAGACACAGATTAAAACTCACGAGCTGGAAACTGTGTATGGCACATCTTAGAATACAGCTCAGGATTGGAAGAAAAGAAACAAAGCCACAACTTTAGCAGACAACACCTCTGAGTACCATCATCAGGCAGGCATTAACCCACTCACAAAGGCTTGAAATTCCCACCTTCAGCTTAGACCAACACTGCTCATTATAAAAGAAAACAGGATGGAGCAGAAAGCTCATAGCTACTACTGAGTACATGATGGTACAGCAACCATACCTATAGCACTTACAAGGCATTTGTATCAAAAAAAGAAAAAAAAGCAGATGACTACAAATAGCTTCAGGATTGGAAGAAAAGAAACAAAGCCACAACTTTAGCAGACAACACCTCTGAGTACCATCATCAGGCAGGCATTAACCCACTCACAAAGGCTTGAAATTCCCACCTTCAGCTTAGACCAACACTGCTCATTATAAAAGAAAACAGGATGGAGCAGAAAGCTCATAGCTACTACTGAGTACATGATGGTACAGCAACCATACCTATAGCACTTACAAGGCATTTGTATCAAAAAAAGAAAAAAAATAGCAGATCAGGTAAGCATTTACAATTATTCAGTAACTAAAAGAACTGAAGCATATACTATCCCTATATAATAAACTACAGTTTTATCACTGGTATTAGGACTGCTGCATCTACAAGTTACGGTAGTATAGTCATACATTGAAGGATTTATGTACAATTCTCCACTTAGGAACTCTGAGGCTGCAGTACTATAATCAAAATACTTCATTGTCTGGCAGTACCAAACCAAGACGTTTCTAAAATTTGTATGGCTCCAAGAGGACCAGGAGACTTAAAACTGAGAGACCTGCTAGGATACAAGAGAGCCACAAAACAACACCCCGTGGCTGCTAGGAATCCCCACCGCTCTGAGGTTTTGCAATGTTTCCACTGATGGTTTTTATGTGTTCACATCCTCCATGCTTACAAAAAGGTACCTTCACCATTCAACTCAACTGCACTTGATTTCTATTTATTTCCAACTCTCTATTTCCTGCTCTAGAAGTTCGGGATTCTCTGCAAGTCAGACATTCAGATGAACACACAGAGCTCAGATATAAGCTAAAACAAAAGCTTTTCTTTTTGTAGTGAAAAGCTCAGCAAGTATTTGATGAATGAGAAAGGTACTGCTGAAATTTATGAAGGGCTTCCATTTGAGTAAGACCGCTGAATAAAACTTGGACAGTTCTTGAAACACCTGAATTTATGGGAAATTACTGCCAGACAGCTTCTCAAAGACTTTTTATATCACAGTTTCTTTCATCTGTTGCTGCATCACTTTGTTGGTTTTTTCCTTAATTGAAATAATTTGTAACTCTCTCGTGATCTCAAAACCAGATAGAGCTGTATTTCGGGCAACCATCAGCACCTGAGTCCAGAATTCATAATTAAGATGGAAAAGCTTCAAGCACTCTTTTGTAGTACCTGTTCTATTTGAAAGGAAAAGTTCAGCTGATGAAGCAGGCTTTGGGAGTTTGTTTCCCAAAAGCCTATGAACATGGAAGGGTTTCTGGTGTCAGTGTTTGATGAAATTAACGACAACTTAGGTCATTTACACAAGTTTGTAACTTGTCCAGAATCACATAAATACTGACAGAAGTACATTGTGTTTGAGAGCCCTCCAGCAATCTTAACAACCTTTCATCATGAAATAACACTTGATTTTGATCTTCCCTGTGTCTGGGCTTTACTTCTTTCGCAAAGAAGTTTGCTTTCTGTTTTACATTACTGAGTATGCCTCAGGCTCATCTAATATATTTTTTTTTTAAGACTTCAGATCTTCAAAGAAGAAACAAAATCAAGTTTGGGAATGAGACAAGGTGTGGCAGGAAGTCACCAGGCTATGTAAACCACTCAGACTGAAACTTAATTATTTCAAATACAAAAAGGAGTAAAACAAGATGCCCAAAAAAAAAAAAGTAAAACAAACTTTTTAAAAGTACCCTTAAAAATGCCAGAAAACAAAGAGAGAAATGACAAAAAAATTAATGGCAAAATCAGAGACTGAGAGGACTAAATTTTCAGGAAAATAGAAGTGCTTATGCTTTCCACATATGCTTCAATCAGAAGTTCCTGGTAACAAATCTCCACTGATTTGAGACTGTATCTTCAGCATTTAAAGATAAAGTCTCAGGAATTCAGAGTCAGCACAGATTCTTGCATATCAAATTTACTTTTATCCTTGATATTAAGGCACCAAATCATTTTTCATTATTAAATTTTTTTTAATTGCTGTGATATTAGGGTTGCTTAAAGATCAATGAAGATTAATATGAGATCATTAAAATCAATGAGGACAACTCTGAACACTGATTTCAGGAAGGTTTCCATTGACACGTCTATTAGAAGAATGTGTCAGTACATCCACAGTGGAAATACTCCTACGGGTTAGACCCATCTTCACTAGATGCAAACAGTATCAGATTCAGATGTTCTATTTCAAAAGTGTGATTTGCTGGGTTGGTAAGAAATTAATGATATTGCACATTTCACATGCCCTGCAAAACTTAAAGAGCCAGTGGACTTATTTCTATAGCCTCACTATCATACTGATAGGACTGACAGGGACAGAGCTGAAACTTTTGGATAAGCAGAAATTTATTTTTTCTTTAAAGGAAAAAAAAAATGTCACAAAATCCACATTAAGAAAAAAACTAGTATTATATTTGCTAGATGACATACATATTCTAGTATTATCAGCAGACCAGGAAAAAAGAAAAGCATGTTGACGTGTTAGGCACTCACTGCTCTATCTTAAGGACTGATCCAGGCAGTTTGGCACTTTCACACATGCAACAGTTTTTCTTTATTTCCATCATTTTTGCTTCTTTGAATATTTTTACATAAGAAGCTTAAAGGCTTTGGACTTGGACTTCTTCTGACCCAAATATATGATGCTACAGAGATGTTTCATTGGGAGACACTAAATAAAAGATAACTCTTTAAAGCATCAGAGAACCAGATAAAAATTCAAGGTCTGATTCATCTAATGTCATGGGGAAGATAGCCTAGCTGAAAATATGCTGAATTGCAATATATCATTGTCTATCATGTATGTCATAGTCACACCTAGAGGATTCAGAAAACTCTAAAAGAAAAACTGAACCTCTAATTCAGAGATTCCACTCTGGGAAGAGATGAGAAGTAACAGCATGAGATGCTGTTAAATATGCTTATCTATAGTAGTGCCTGAGGTGACGCCACCCCCTCTACTCCAGTTCTCCAGCACTTTGGATGCTGAGCCGAGGGTGGTTTCCCTGGCTGTACCAAAGCAGCTCAGGAACACATTGCCTCACTGAAAAAGGCTTTCCCATGGAGAGTCAGGACCCTCAGAGCACTAGTGCAGTGTGATGGCTTTGGGAGGGTGTGCTGGTTCTGGTTGGGGTAGGGGGAATTTTCTTCCCAGTGCCTGGTATGGGGCTGTGTTTTGGATTTTTGCTGAACACAGGACTGATAATATAGAGATGCTTTTGTAATTTTTGAGCAGGGCTTACACAGAGACAAGGCCTGTCTCAGACTTCTTTCTCTTTGGGAGGAAAGACAGCTGGGCCAGAGGATTCACACTGACCGAAGGGATATTCCAGACCGTAGGGCAACATACTCAGTATATAAAGTGGGGGAAAGAATGAGGAAGTGAGGGACATTTGTAGCAATGGTGTTTGTCTTCCCAAGACACTGTTACGTGTGACAGGGCCATGCTCTCCTGGAGATGGCTGAACACCTGCCTGTCCACGGGAAGCAGTGAATGAATTCCTTGTTTTTCTTTACTTATGTGTGCAGCTTTTATTTTTCCTATTAAATTGTTTTTATGCCTACCCATGAGTTTTCTGGCTTTTACTCTTCTGATCCTCTCCCCAGTCCAACTGGTCAGGGAATGAGCAAGAGGCTACCTGGGGCTTGGTTAAACCACAGCAGAGAAAGAGGACCAGAGGGAATCTTTAGTTCTTTCAACTAATTTAGCAGTATTAATCAACTGTTCCCCTTCTTAGAAAAAGGTTTTACATGTTTTTTGGTAGCCAA
This sequence comes from Oreocharis arfaki, assembly GCA_013398015.1. Lineage (NCBI taxonomy): Eukaryota > Metazoa > Chordata > Aves > Passeriformes > Paramythiidae > Oreocharis > Oreocharis arfaki. Next base: position 391,443 of record VZRR01004766.1, on the reverse strand, counting down.
GCTCCTCTACAAGCTATTCCAGTCACATGGACCAAAACTATACCTTGCATATCTCGTTTTCTGCTCCAACAGAAACTTCCCAAACAAGACATGTGGGACATGGCTAACAGTATTGAGCCAGGGCCCTACTACAGCTGCTACTGCAATGTGGATCCAATCCTTCCCAGAAGGGAAAAGCCCGCACACAGGAAAAATTAGAATGAGATGTGATTCACATAAGCTTCAGTGACTCACAGCCACTGCAGTAACCACCCCACACATGAAGAGCTGGCACAAAATAGATCACGACTTACATCCTTCTTGCAGCATGGCTTGGGCTTGCCCTTGTATCTTAACAACCAACCCCATTTCATTTAGAATCTACCCTCTACACAGTGTAAACTTAATCTCTTCACTACTTGTGCACTAGCACAGTATTTCTTCATGAGGTTTCACTTTCAGGACTAAAATATTTGGTCAAGGTCAGTTCATTAATTTCCTTTCCTTGGCAGGAAAACACAAACAGTAATGACAGGGCCGTCCCACTGCTCAGGATACCACATCTATGGTGTGGAGCCATACTAAGGATAAACAGTGTAAGATGGGAAAGAGGGATCAGGGGGAATCATCTATTCCAAGGTACTTTCCATCAACTAGAGCACTGACCAAATTCATCTATTGCTCTTTGGCTGCCTGCATTCCTGCATGGTCAGCAAACTATTGGAGGGACTGTGCATTATTAGAATGATTGATTTTGTGTATCAGTCACATAAGAATAATACTTTACTCTATAAAAAGGAAGAACTTAGGGGTAAATACCTCCTTGCCAGCTTCAGCAATGAACTGGTGCAAAGAAAAAGGCCTTGCCCAAATCTGAAGACTGAAGTCTGTATCAAACACAATCTTTGGCTCAGTCTTGTGACATTCAGGATCCTGGATGAGGGAGGAAATCCACCTAGCTGTTTCATTCACAAAGAAAGGAGCATGTCATGTAAATCTGACCTACCCTTCACCCAAGTGCATGGACAGTGTTTCAAAACACAGCATTCTTGAGAAATATGCAGGTGTAACATTTCCATTAGCTCTGATATTATCAATTTAACATTTCTGTAATGTACATCTACTCTTTCTGTTTTGCTGTCACTGCTCTCAAGACCTTTATTTTTTTCACATGCAGATACAGATTCTGCTATTAAAAAAAAAAAAGAAGCCTTGTCCCTGACCAGTTATCCGAGCTGCTTTCAATTCCCCCATCTGGCTCATTCTTTTTCTTTCTATCCGAAATAATTCATAGTTACTAACAGAAGACAAACTGGCTAACAGGAAATCTTAGAGAAAAAAAAATAGAAGGTGAGATTGTGAGGAATAACAAGTCTTGTGCAAAATGAATTGAAGCATCCATAGGCCTTTTGCCACTTCCTTACTAAATGGATATGGTTGCGTGAGAAGATAGGTAGGCTGTGAATCATAAAAAAGAGTAAAGAATAAGAAAACCCACCAGCTTTGAATTAAATTATTTTTTCCTGGAAGGTATTTAGATTAATTGATGTCCAGAGTAATTTGTGAAACTGGTGAAAAGCAAAAGTTAGGAGAAAGAGAGATTAACAGCATTATTTATCATATTACATAGGTTTCAACTAATGTTGTCCATGTATTCGGCTGTACACTAGAAACGAAAGAAACCAGAAAACACACACTTGAAACACATCAGAAGCAGCACACATTACCTAAACTAACTTCAGCATAGGGAAGTATAAAGGACACTACCACAGACATCTTTGATGCTAAGGGAGAGACTGACTGAACACAGTACATTTTCTTCTCTCTTTCCCCAACCCTCCAAACAGGTGAAAAGCAAAGAAAGTGTCGAAATTACTAAATCAATAGAACAGAGAAAAAAATTACGCTCCACTAAAATAAGGCGTGTCACAAACTCCCTAGGGATGTACACCATCTAGGGGAAAAAAATCTGAGGGAGAAATCACCCTGTGAAATTTCATAAAGAAATACATCAGCTACATTAGGAATATTTTTTGAAAGAAAGACATTCTATAAGTAGGTCAGAACCTCAGCACAAACGGTGATGGGATAACTACAGTTATTTTTCTGTCCAGGGTGATGAGGGAACAATAACTGATGACAAGAATGGCATCTAGGAGAAAAGTTTTATTGGCAGCCATTCAAGAACACATTTCTCCAAACAAAAAAAAATGTCAATATGCAGCTAAAAATAATGAGTTTAAAAGTTAAAGCAGAAAATGTTTAAGTAATCTTAACACCATCTTAAAATGGTGTCAAATCAAAAAGAATAAAGAATTCAAAGTTGCTACTAAAAATATACATAAAGTGGGAGTACAAAAGAATGATGACTTTCATGACTGATTCTCATAGATGCTCCATACTTATTCCATAAAACAGAGCCCAACAGTCCATTATGGTTTGCTTATTCCATCTGTAATTTCAAGTGGCTTCAAGTCTGGACATATCAGCATCACAGCACCCGACTTCTCTGCAAGTAACATGTGAAGAGATGAATCCTGGACTTCATCAATCAAGCCATGGCTTAGGTTATAGTTCCTTGTTCTGAAGGATGTATGGATGCATATTCCACTAAAAACTGAAAAAAAAACCCCTTATGCCCCCTTCGAAGGAACAACAAGCAGGTGGGAAATACACACCACTGAAAAATTTCCTTTATAAAGTTCTAAAGCAGCAAGTGAAATCAGAAGTTATTCTACTTTTGATACACAGCTTTTTGGCAGATACGACTTCTAGATCAGTTAGTTTTGTACAAAACATCCTTGGAGATATATATACTGGTTACAACTCAAAACCAACTGTACTCAATGTTTACTCTCAACTTCATTTTAATGAGAAAGGATAAATATTGAAACTACACACCAGACTTTTTTTTCCCCAAGAAATGTACTTTGACAAGTACTCCTTAAATCCAATTCTTTTTATCAGTCCTGGCTCATATCACATTTGTTCCAGTGAAAGACCATCCATTTTGGAATTACAGACCAGTAGGATTGTGTGCTGTTTCCTGAAGAGTCATCATACAATTTAACATGAAGTAAATAAATTTGTATTGCATTTAATGTGAATTTTAAAAATAAAGCACTGAAAAAACCACTGTATATGCAAGAGTAAGTTAAAGAAAACTACATCCCTTACTAAGCAGACATAAGTATTCACATATCTTGGACAGCTTCTCACCTTTTAAAGGCTGAGTTAAGGGAATTATAAAAGAACAGGTGGTAACTGGGGCAGTGAGATGAAAGAGATTGGTGCAAGCAGGTGAACCTTCTCCTGAAAAATTAGTTTTCACTGTGAGTCATTACATGACTATCATCTGGTTCAGAGATGATGTTCCACATTTGTCAGAAGGAGAAGCAGGGAGAGGTTCACGGCAGAATATATATATTTAAAAACTGGACTAAAGGCATCTTGTGAAAGTCAAATGCTAAAATATTTTGGGTAAAGATAAAAGACAAAAAAAAAGGTAAATTAGAAAAATCCCACAATATTAATCACTGCCTGTGAATGATAAAGAAAAAAATGTTCAGTGACGAAAATAAGTATTACGTTTGAGGCACCATAGAGGCACACAGTGGAACAAATGATATTTATTTTGGTCAGCTTATTGGGAAAGGTGATTACAATGGTGATTTGAATGTCACAGGAATTTGATGAGACATACCTCAGAGCTCAGCAAATCCTGCACAGCAGCAGAAACAGAGGCATCTCAGTCTAGTAAAAACTACATGTGGCACAGATTATAGAACTTAGCATTTTTTCCCTAGGATTTGTTCTCCAGAGACACAGTCTATTGCAATGTGTTCACAGCCTCACAAGCCGTACAGACTGCAAGAGCACAGAGTCTGATTCTCAATTTAATGAAGAAAAAAGTCAGCCAGTTATAAAAAAACCCCTCTCTAGAGCACAGCAGATCTGCCCCAGGAAAGGAGAACTTGAATGAGTAAACCATTCGCCCCCAAACACTCTGATGCTCTGTATTCATGTTTTGTCCTTTGCCTTCTTCCCAACGCAATGCATTTTTGGGAAGGCTCAATTTCAGATCTGCCAGCCAAAGCCACAGCTCCAAGGCCCCAGTCCCCTTTAAAGCTCTTAGTCTGCTGACTAATAAGTCACTTGGATGTTTCTAATACATCTCCAGTGATACTGACTGTCATAAAACAAGCTGGAACCAGTAAAGTCAGATCATTGGTGCCGTTGGGAACCCCAGGATGCAGCACAGCAGTTCTACAACCAGCAAAGATTTCCTGGTGTGGAAGTTACTTCTTAGGGAAGATACAGACGAAAGTGCAGAGTCAGTGGCATTACTGGGAAATGCTCACAGTACTCACTGATGCAATATATCACTGTTTGGAGATGGAAATCATGACATTCATCTCAGCTCCAATATGAGAGATTCACTTTCATTTAAGAATCAGAAAAGCAATTTCATTGCAATTATTTAAAGTACTTTTAATTAAATCCATCCCCTTTATTTGGAAAAGTAAGGTTTGATAAACTTCATTTCCCAGTGGGAAAATGTGAATTAAAAGAGATAATTCTGCTGGTTCTAAAATGGCACTTTAGATCTCCATATTAAATAGATTAAATTACTTTAAAACACTGATACATTAAAATCCAAAATAAAAGACAATTAATCACTACCAAATAAAATAAACAGAGCCACCATTAACATACATGACTATCTCCTTCATTATGTTTGTCATAATACGTATCTAATTTTATGAAGAAACATAAATTTTGGTATATGAATACATGAAGTAAGAACTAGTTTTTGTATCTATTTCTTCGATATATGAGAATATATAAGAAGTAGGAATCTACAGGTATCATAAAACTAAATTGTTGTAAGAATATATATGCAATAGAGTTTATATCAACTCTAGCTATTAACTGGCATTTCACAAGTACACAGTGAAGACAACTCCTCCGAAATCCTTTCCTCCTCACTTGGCAGCCATTCATAAAACAGTAGTATTCCCTGGATACAGCTGGAGGATGTTTTTGGCTGTCCTCTCTAACCTCTGTGAGCACCAGTGTTTTTTCTAATCTCTTTTTCCAACCTGTGCAATGACAGGCTGTAGCCTTGCCTGGCTGCCTTGTTGAGGTGTTTGGGGGTTTGTGGGTTGGTTCCCAGCAGTTACCAACCAGCCAGGTACATGTCACAGGTGCAGGGGAGCTGGGCAGAAGAGATCCAAGGGAAAGGAAAAGAGAAGGTTCTTGCTTTGAAAAGGCTGGGAGATGCTGTATCGGAAATTTCTTGTAGCATTTATTTATGCATCGGTATCTGAAAATAGGGTTATAAGAGAAATGTGTTTCATTTTCCTCAAACCGTGTACACTGTACATTCAAGGGATAAAATATAAAGTTATACACCAATCATTGATTAGTACTTTATGGCAAAGAATATGAGTCTTTCTGTCCTCAATACTTCAGGAATTCTGACAAAACTGTGAAGATTGTTGATCTATCACTTACCATTTAATTAATCAGAGTAGGAAAGAGCACTTAACTCCCAAAAATACACAGTATTGGTAACACACACTCTTCTCAACTGGAGATTTTTTTTTAAAGAAGCCATTTTCTGATAACTAAGCCTATACCTGCCAAATAGAGACATTTCTAAGACAAGCAACAATCAAATGGTCACAAGCGACTCAAGCACAACTCTAAATAACTGGTTCAGACTTTTTCTTCCAGTTTATTTCTGGGAAGACAAAGTGTGAAAACCCAGTTTTATCATAAACAAACATTATAAGGGACTAAAGATATGCAAAGCAAATAGACGAAATCCTTAGACATAATGTTGGGTGCTTTAAGAAAATTAGTTTTCTATTGAAAATTCTCTAAGAGTTGTTCCCACAACTAAACTTGAGCAAGTTATTTGCAGGGAGCAATTTATTCAAGCCTGGATTTGCCCCTACACGAAAATGAGCTAAAAGAATTACATTACACAGAAATAGCTTTAGCTAATCCTTTATAATGCACCAGGGATGTATGCAAATTAATTTCCTTCTCAAAGTTTAAAACATTGCACAGTGTAGAAGCATTTTACGATTGTCTGGCAAATTGTTTTAATGTTTGTTTATGCCTGATAATGCATACTACAAAAAAATGCAAGAATTTAACAACAGTGTACACCAAGGGGACTTATAAAGACATTCCAATTTGTTCTGTGTAAAATGAGAGAATCAAGTAATGTAAGGATGGATTATTATAAAATATCAGGAATATCTGCAGCATCTCTATGGAAAAGTCTCTACTGGGAAGCTCCATATGAGATGTTTGAAGGGAAGGGCCTGGTGTGACCTAACTGCGGGTTTCCGATATCGGAATGGAGCCTACAAGAAAGATAAAGGGTGAGTTATTCCAAGAGCATGGAATACAGGACAAGGGGGAATGGCTTCAAACCAAAAGAGAGTAAGTAGAGATTAGATATTAGGAAAAAATCCTTTGCTGTGAGGGTGGGGAGGCCCTGGCACAGGTTGCCCAGAGAAGCTGTGGATGCCCCATCCCTGGAAGTGTCCAAGGCCAGGTTGGATGGAACTCTGAGCAACCTGGGATAGTGGAAGGTGTCCCCATCGATAGCAGTGTGTTGGAACTGGATGATCTTTAGGGTCCCTTTCAACCCAAACCATTCCAAGATTCTACTGGGTTTTAACGGCATATCAGAGGCTCATACAGAAGCTGCTCTCTGGACATTTTCCGGAATATTTTCATTTGGGATATATCCACAGTAAATATTCCTAATGGGAACCAGGTTTATACAACAACAGTGATTTGTCTCATGAAGAAAACCCAAAAGCCAGACTGTCCTTACTTGACAATTAAAGGAACAATGGAAGAGGCATCTCCTTCGCTGAAGTATTTGAGTACCAGCACAGCTCCAAGCACCTCCTTCGCTCATAGCATGCTTTACTAAGAGCTAATGCTTAATGAAGATGACAGCTCTAAAGACTTGATTGCTAATTAAACCATGTCTGCTGTAGAATGAATACTCCTGCAAATGACTACCATCAGCTACAAAGTCATCTGTCAGCCCACATGACTTGGTATCGAAGGGTATTAATTAAGAGAATAAACACTACAGTATGACTACAAGTCATACTGCCATCCCACTGACAGAGCCTCCAGATTTTTACTGGCAATGGGAAGTCCAGAAGTGAGGAGCTGTTGTCTATGAGTTATGGCTTTTCTTTTTTCCTATAAACTTTTTCCTGTAAAGTACAAAGCTTTCAGAGCCTCAGCTGTTGCCACCACAAGCCCTCCAATACAGCCATGAAGAGGAGAGTCATAGCATTTGCAGCTGAGGATTAAAGATGGCAAAAGAATCCAACAGCATTAGATATAGTAAATTACGACCTTGAGTCTTTGTTTCTGGCTCATCATTGCACCTCTACAACAGTTTGATATCTGAAGCACATTTTGCAATGGCAGTGGCTTTACCATTATGTGTCTATAATGCACATTAGAAAAATGCCCACAGAAAAATATACAGCCAAAAAATTCTCCACTTCTGTGCAAATGTACCAGAAATGGGATGGACTTCTACATATTTCTAAAACATCTCAGAGTATAAACATTGCTGGTGTTTATACTCTGATTCAAGGCCAGAATAACTCCATTTATTGCTACCTAATGAGCTCTTTCACACATGTACTTGCCAGGTCTCACATGAAGCCCCTAGAAACACAGAATAATTTTCCCAGAAAGGGACAAACTCTTTCTCCCTTCATCTTCCTCCTCTCCCTCACCTGTTTTCTTGTATGGCTAAGATTTCAAAGCTACATGTACCCTAACCATATCATTGTAAAGAAATCAGGAAATGAGGTCCACTACCTGGATATTAAATAGAGAATTTATTAGTAACATTTTGGTTTGAATTTAAGTCAACATCTGCTTGGGCATTTCCTAGTCCTGAGTCACATCAAGATGAAGAAATTCAATTTATTCCACACGATATTTTCTTCTATGCCAAGTGTCACACAATGATTATGATGAAAGCAAAGACTGAATATGTGCTTATATTAATTAGCAATTATTAAAAGACAGGTCCCTGTGATTACTGCTTCACGGGCATGAGAATGAATTCATTATTAAAAGACCGCTGCCACTGCATGAATATCTGATCAGCGATGGCAGATCAAAAAAGCATATTAAATAAATGAGTAATCAAATGATAGTCTATCATTTGTATAAATTACCAAAGGACAACCTCCCCTTCTGATTGAGATACAGATTTTGCAGAGATTATTTAGGTAGTTTCACAGAGCAGCAAATCCTTTGTCACCATGAGTTGTGCATGCAGAGGGAATGATTGTTACAAGAAAGACAGGAAAAAACATTGATTCAAGTAAGGTATTCCTATTCTGCCTGATGGTTCTATAGCACACAAGCACCACTGATTTTAAATGAACAGTCTGTTGACCCACACCACAATACTTCTATTTTAAAACAAAAGAAAAATATTAAAGATGGATTGGGAAGACAATCCAAGATATTCTAGACCACAAGCATAAAGTACCCCTGTATTCTGGAGTGCATTTTTGTCAGACACTGCAAAACAACACCATTATTTTCAGAAACACACGAGGCACTGGTATTGAGACAGTCCAACATAACCTTAGAAAAAGAATAGAGTGTTTTCAAGAAAAAAAAAAGTGTTGTCTGAAATTTAGATACCTCACAAATATGTGGACTTTTCTTCATAATTGAAGTCATTATGAAAATCAATAAGCCACTGAGCTATTTCATAAATAAGTAGCATAAAACCAAAGGATTCAATTGGCAAAGAATTACAGGTTAATCGGCAACAGAGGCCACAACTTGCTGGCCAGTTATTTATCAGATTATAGAAAGGAAATAGCTGGCAGCAAGAAAGCTATTGTACAGACTTGATTCATATATACCTGAACACATATGTAAGAAAAAAAATAGAATGATATCTGTCTCCTAAAAATTTATTTTAAATAGCTATTGCATACGTTCCAGTATTCCTTTCAGCATGGCTTGCTTATATCTAAATCACGTCTTCAGAAGGACTGATATTTCAAGTTCATCTAAATTTAGAGGCTGTCCATTTCATGATGAATTTCTATTTTCCAGGATTTATTATTGGGCATGTCTCTTGTAAATAAGGCTTCTTTCCTGGCAATATGCTCAGCAGCAATAAAAATTATTATTATTATTACTATTATAATTATTGTACAGTCTGATGATTAGGATGTTAAACCTTACCTTTTTTTCAGAGAAGAAAATAACATGTACAGAAACTGTCAGAATTTATCAAGTGAATCACAAAGCTTTTTATCAGATCTGCAGGTAAAATCACAACTTTCTGGTTGTGATCATTTGTCCAATTAAAAAACCATTTTTTTAAAGAGCTCAAAGTCCCACATTCTCTCCCCCACAACTCATCCTCCCTCCTTATTACACACCTATATACAAACATTACTATGGGAAGATTTTTAGTAAAAGTACAAAAGATAGATTGACCTCACATATTTCAAACTAAGAAAACATTTTTACTCTTTCTTAGTATCTTTCTCTGTATACTTTGCTGGGTACCTTGTTTTGGATATTTTGAGTATCAGTATAAGTATTGGTTTTGCTTATATTGTACCTTTGAGGCCCAGAAGAATATTATTGTTTATTCCGAGTATGAGTGGACAAAAATATTCACCTTGTCTTCTGCTTCAGTTAAAATGCAATCAGGATCTAAATATACATTTGCATGAAACTACCAGTTGTGGATGTGCTTAAAGATGAAAGTTCAGAGATATGCATGGCTGAAAATGCTGCATATGCATGCTCCCAGTGAACAAAGAGGAGAATATTTATTGCAATAGTTTTGAAGCTGCAAATTTGAGTGTGCACGAAGAAGGGTAAAATTAAAACAAGGAATATAGGTTTTAATTGACAAAGTGGAACTGGGAAATTTATTCCGGCTCCTCTACCAAACCAAAAAGGGACTCACTGGGCAGGTTCAACTGGGACAGCGGAATTGCTATTTCCATTTAGTTACAAAGTTCTAGTAAATTATTAGCATCCAATTATGCTGTTTGCTACAGAATCATTGCTCCTAGTTATCCACAGTCTGTAAGGAGCCTTAAAAAGCCAAAGGATTAGTATAAAACTGGCATGTGCAAGTCCAGTCACTATCTCTTCGGCATCTTCTGGTGCTCTACACCAGACCGATGGTTGGCACACACAACAAATGCAAATGCAAAGCCAATAACCAAAGTAGAAACAAAGGCAGAATCTATGGGAAAGGCATCATCATGACATTATCCCACCGCACAGGACACTTGTAATTTATCAACTTCTTGAATTTGGAATCAGCCATAGATTTGTCTTTAAAGGAGGGAGGATGACAACCATCCAATACTATAACAATTAAATTAGAGGAACACACATTTGGATTTCTCTAATACAGCTGCTTCTGAACGTGACAGTCAAGTATTTTGTTCAGTACATCGATTCATTAGGTTGACCAAATCTGCTTCTTAAAATGTCTGAGTTTCTGTCTTAAAAACAGAGGGAGCCCAGGCAACTACCTTAAACTAATGATACCACTTTCAGACAGCTGAAAGTAACTGAGATGAATGCCATCCTAACAGTGTGACTTTCAAAGACTCAGCAATCCCACTTTTTCTAAAATTCACAAGTCACTATGATTAATTGAAAGATTTTCATAATGATGATTGAGTGCCTTTTTCTGCAGAAATTCGTGACGGGTAAGAGAGCAGCAGCACACAGCATCACCATTCAGAACAGCTTCCACAGCCCCTAAACCATGGGCAGTTTCTATGCCATACAGAAAGTAGTTTGACTATTCAGCCATTAGTAAAGTTAGTCTTATTTCAGTGCTAAAGACAATACATGAGTCCTGGTTCCTTTACAAAAAAGATGAAAAGTATTTGCCCTCAACAAATCCTATTTATTTGTTGCATTCATGCACAGGAGAAAGTATTTACTGCACCAGCATCTGGCAATAGTTAAAATGTGATATTTATTGAATTCAACACAATTAATTTTCCAGATGTAAACTTTTTCCTGAATAGTACTTGTAGGATGGTAATTACAGGAAAAACTCCTGCCATCACACCATCACAAAGCAGAAAAATCCGCTTTTTCAGAATATTCCCACTTTGCCAATTAGTCAGTGGTTATTCAAGGTAGAAATGCAGTAACTGCTCTCAACACCAAAATATCATTCTTATATTTAAACAGATATAATTAGAGTAAAACATAGAAAAGGTATTGGCTGCATTTAACACCCTATGCAAAGACACACAGGTCACAGTAATTGTAAGTACTGATATTTTAACTGAGCCTTAAATTAGGAGCCACCAAAATTTTCTGCCTATAGGTTCTGTCAAATTGGAAAGTTTCTTTGTAAATGTTCATTATCCCCTTTGTGACTTCTATAGGTACATTCCTTTTCCAACTAGGAGATACAAACCACAGTTGTGCCCTAAGATGAGAGATCCTCCTCGTGAGTGGCCACACTGCTTTAAGGAGCTCTCCGTGACCATGTCAGACCCTGTAACAACAGAGACCTTGTTGAGCTCCTGGTTTATCTTTTTCATTAAAATATTCATTCCCTACCCTAGTGACAGGACAAGAGCAAAGAGGCATCTTTTACTTTAGCATCAGGATTAAGAAGTCCTTTAATTCACATTTAAGTACACGGGAAAAGTAGTCAAACACCTAACTCTGATTAAAACAAGAGTTTCTATTTTAAGATTTATTTCACATTAGAACTTAATACTTCCTATTCTCCGCCTCAAGTATGCCACACCAAAAATGTTAACACCAGTGAGCGCTGGTAACTTTCCTTTCATGAGTGCTACATTACACCCTTATTTTTTCAGCATCACTTTTGGTTATGTTTCCAGAAATGCCATCACAGAAAAGTTTTTAGCCAATAAGCGTTTTAGTAAAGCAAGACAAAGTAAAATCAACACTAATGAGAGTCAAACTCCCCATAATCAGTTTTAATTGATCACATATTTCATCTTTCACACAACCAGTCCATCAGTAAATACTTATTATAGCAAGATATCAGCACTGCATGTCAAGCACCTGATGTGAGCACCCCTTCCCAGACCAATGGTGCTTCTTACTTGGGCATAGCCCTAAGTGATAGACAGCACACAAGTTCAGTGAGAATTCAGTAGTTTGAGCTGCTTTTGCAATCCACAGCATGAAACAAAACTGAGGATTTGCAGAGATACTGGCAATACTAAATATTCATTGAACCCTCACAGATCTAAGCAAAACTGAAAGAAAACCATGATAATTTGTAAAGAAAGATTAATAACATGCTCAGCACTAACACACGTTCTGTCACTTGTAGCAGCCCAGATCCCAGAAGAAATTGGAAAATGCAATATTGATCTAAAAGCCAGAATATTTATCAAAAGTATTGGAAGCATCGGCTATCTAATTAAGTGATTAATCAGAAGCAGTATGACTGCTTTAGCATAAAGCATCTGGGAAATATTGAACTTTCATTAACAATATTTGCATTTCTAGGCCCTGTAATGTACATTGACAGAGCTGAAGATAGAAAAACCTGTTTACAAGCTTGGGAAAACTGCATTTGGCCCTCAAACTGTTTCCAACCGTAAGAAATCCCTTGTGGAAACAAGCATGAGAGATTGAGAGCTCATAAAAGATATGGATAGGGAATTAGGAAAGAAATACATTTAAGTGGAGGCAACAGGAGTTGAATTAGCAACAGGAAAATTGAGAATATAAAAAGCTGCTGTATATGCATCAAAATTTCTCCACAAAATCTTTCTTCCAGGTAGGATCCAGGTAAATTACACTTGGTAAAGTAACCAGGCAAATTTCAACTGGTCAACATCATATCCTCTTAAGGGATTCTGAAGAGAAATCTGTCAAAGGACATATTTCCATACTGTACAAATTTGCACCATTCCCGTTTCACTGGAACTGTAAACACAATTTTACATTTACAAAGATGGTCATCAAAACTGCCAGGGATTACAATGACAAACTAAATTGCTTGTTATGTAAATTTGTAATCAAGTTCCTCATCAAAAAAAAGCACTAAGTGAGCAGTTGTGTTTCTCTACCTCATCACTGCTTCTTCATCAGGAAAACTAAGCTATGGGACATTTGGGGAGAAATGAGGGCAAACATATTTACACTGTTAGAATGACAAAATGTAAATGCATTGCAATTCTTCCATACTATAAATTTACAAAAGCTGAGTAACATTGTACAAGATTCATCTTTAAAAACAAACCAGTGCTACCTACACATGAAACCAATACATTACAAGGATAACAGTGACATGTAAAGGATTTTCACACATGCTCCAGCAGGCTTGGTGATGTTGTGGATCCTTCCTGCCTCAGGCTCTATAAAACTGTGCATAAACTACAAGAGCCCTTAGACTCCTCAAGCTTTACAGTACTTGACAGTCAATATGAAGATTTATTTTGGAATAAAACTCCGTGAAGTTGCAGACATCTTAGATTAACACTTTTCCATTAAAAAATCCCATCTCTTTTTTTCTAGAGTATGACTGCCTGTGTGAGAAATATGTGTCAATACAACTATTCAGAAAAACATTCCAAAACAGTTATTTTGGGACATTTGCATATGTAGACAAATCATTAATCTCTCTACTTGAATGAGGGAAAAATCTTCACCACAGGCTGGACACAAGTCGTATTCTCTCTACCTCGTTAGTTTAAGACACTTCAGTTTTATAGGAATGCTGCAGTTTCAACTTGCCTCTAATTCACTTGATAAGTACTTTGGAAATTGTCTGATTATCCATCAAGTGCCTTGGCCATCTATCAGCACTATAATAAACAAACAAACAGTAGCTTTTCAGAAAAAAAAAACAAAAAAACCCTTGTTGCATGCAATTTTCCAATCCCTTGATTTTAAGTGACATAATGGAAATAGTTCCCAGCTGAAAAAAATCACATTTTGGCTTTATTCAGCTGCTTAAGTGATTCGAAGGGGTATGGGGAGACATTAGTCTCTTAAATAAATTACTCTCAGCATCCTTTTCAGCACTTAGAGTATGCACAGCTTCTTTACAAGTGGAGTATAGTGTGATTTACAATTAGCAAGTTATAAAGCAAGAGAAATTATAGTAAATAGTAATTATAGTAAAACAACCTATCCCACATATATTTTATCAGAAATTAAGAAAGTGCTAGAATATAAAACTGGAAATGGTAGATCTGCCCTCAAGAGCAGAAGTCTAAAGCTTGTTATGCAATTTGAAAAAAGCCTCTAATAACGTGCTTCAGACAAGAAACGTGCTCAGGGTGCAAAATTACTTCTCTAAGGCTTTTTTCACACAGAGCAAGTTGTTCACACTGATTAACAAATACATAACTTTGCAGTTACATTTACATCATCTGAATTTTACTGAGAATTGGTCCCTAGAAGGGCTCTGCTTTCTAATCAGACCTTCAGTGTAATTTCTAATTAAAATCTAGTTTATTGAACTAACACAAATCCCTCATTAGTATGGACATTACACATGCCTAATTTCCATTAAATTATAAATATTTGGTACTTCTGAATATTACACCACAAAAAGAAACTCTAGCTTGTTAGATAAGGGGTGTTTGGGCTGAAGCAGGGGCAAGGAGGGGCAGATTGTGTGAAACACAAAATTAGAGGTTTTACTTCAGAATGCACAATGTCCCAAACACTTGTTCCTTCCCTCAAAACACAACAATAGGAATTGCCTCAAATTCATGCCCTATCAAATTCCAGAAATGCAGTGCTGGAACACCTGCAAGTTACAAGTTTCAAAGGAGACAGAAATGTTTCTCCCATTCTTCCTCTTCCAGCTCCACGATAGGTATTTTAAGGAGACAACAGCCTAAGCCAGTAATTTAAAATTTAAGCTAAAATTTCGTGAGAAAGCCATGTCACTCACAAAATAACCCCAAGTGAGTGAACAACCTGACCATATGCACAATCACAAGGTAAGAAGCTAATTTTCATGGACCTGTGCTCAATTATTGTGAGCCAGCACACTGTCATCAGCTCTAAAGGTTAATGCAATAATGAAAGATTACAATCTCTCCTCGGTGATTACTGAATGCCCAAGCAGGCATCCACTTTTTAAATTAAAGGTGCTCCAAGCAGCCTGAGGATACCAGGTTTGTGCCAGGGCACCATCACAGCCTGTGTACAGACTAACTGAGGCTCTACTGCTCCAAAGAGTCAGGTACAGTTCATGTGCCAGGATATGGCACAGCTCCAAATGTAATATTCTGCCCAAAACTGGGCAAAACATTAAAATCACCTGAACAGTTCATAAATTAATCCACTGTGATTTTTCAGAAGACAAAACTTTTGGGTATTTGCTCCTGTCTAACGCTGATCAGTGTTTCCTAGAATCTCATTTAAAGTCTGTGAGGCATTTAGGTAAATGGGGAATTAAATTATAAATTAATAATCACAATTCCAATTCCCTTTTTAAATAAACCTTTACAAGCTAATCTGATCTCATTGATGGCTGTCATGTCTTTATCTGGAGATAATGTTCTCCGGGGACAGATCCAATACTGGAACAGCCAGCACACCCCAACAAATGCTCCATTAGACACCCATAAATCACACACAGATACATTGGGATGGACATAACAGAGGAGGAGAAGGACCACCACCCACTTACACTCTGGGTAATCTCAAATCCACTGAAGTCTTTATTATGCCATTCAAAAATAAAAACATAATTAAACTATAACTAGCAGCAATAAACTAGAATTAAGGGGCTGTTCCAGCAGACACTTCAACTGCATCTTCATTCCTGCCAGCACTCACAACACCCAAACCACTGACCACCTCAGCTTCAAACAAAGCAGTGGTAATCTCACATCCATAGGCATCACTAATATCTACAAGACAGTTACCAAATACCCCCAAGCAATTCATACAAGAATGACAGCAATGATAATGTCTTCTTTTGGGGTGAAAGGACTTTGTAATTAAGAAATTAATTAATCCTGCTTTGACCATTTCTTGCAAGTCTTGGGCCATTTTTCAAATTATTTCTGCTGCTGAAATCCTGGAGAGCCAGGCTAAGTTTAATTTCAAGGTTAGTTTGTACTAGCTTTAAGCAGATGAGGAGGGGGAAGGTTAAATAAGTGAAAGAGCATGAAGACAGTGCAATCTTCACAGACTCCTCCAGAAAAATAAACTGTCATAAGCTTCCCAAGATGTCATAAGATATGACACTCAGAAGCAGTAACTAAACAGAGGGTATGAAGTTTGTTACAGAAGTAGTTTAACTTGTAGCTTTTTAGCAATGCCAAGATTTAGGGATGGGTAAATAACAAGCTCTATTGGGAAACCAAACCAAGGGGAGATGACACGCACTCGGTGATCGAGGAAGAGGTTTGAGAGAGCCAAAATACAGCAAGTCAGTTTTGATCTCACACACACCTTTTTGATATCATTGTAGTTAGTGCTTCTAGAACAGCTACTAGTTTACATAGGGAATATCTTCATTTGAATCTCATGCAGAAAGAAAAAAAGGACAACCTACTCTTTCCCAGAACCCATCACTGGTTTAGATTCCAGCTTTGTCTTAATTCCATTGCAACAGAAGAGTCAAAGATGTAACGGCAGGGATGATATGTCCCACCATGATCTGAGGGCATGTTTAATCCCAGATCAGAAATATAAATCTGTATCTTTAATCATGCATAAAATGTAATTACTAAATGTCTTAAAGATGCTGGAATTCAAGCCTCTTCATGACAGGATTACAGACACACTGACGAAAGCAATGAAAAGTATAAAAGGAGATATTGTTTTAATGTTTCCTAGCTCCCAGTAAAATAACAAACCAGTAGTTACTGCTGAAATTAAGAAATATTTAAACTTTTTTAAAATCTGTAAACGATCCAAGAAGCGAGCACTTCCATGTTTTACATATCCCTTAAAAAAACCAAAACCAAGTTAAAGATAAGTCAACTAACTATTCAAATTTTAAGCATTTAGCATTGATACATTTTTGCTGCCAAGATCACGTAAATTATATTGTGCTGCTGTTAAGAGCAAAGGTTAACACATCCACCTGTTGCATTTTAAGCAAGAAACACTGCTGATAAAGTGTTTTGGAAAATGCAGTTGTGTTCCCCTCTTGGAAATAGGAGCAAATAATGTGTGCCCTGATTCCTGATCTCCCTGGGTTTAAGAGCTAATGAGATTTTGATTTTTAAGCTTGGCATAGCAGCATGTAAATGCTGGGGCAAGAACAATTGCAAAATGATGAAGTACTAATTATTTTAAAGTCACTTGGTCTTTTGTTGCCAGAGACAGCAAAAAGTTTTGATTCACAGAGAAAAGTTCTAAATGTAACACCAAAGGAAAAGCTTCAGGAATGCTGAGCTATCGCTTGAGTGGCTGAAGTACTAAAAAAACCTGTTATTTACAGAAGTATATCTTTTCTCATGACATTTCTCATTAGGGAGTGGCTACTGAAGCCCACAGTAGTGATAAGAACACACTCAGGTGGCACAATCCTGACAGAAGGAAGAACTTCCCCATCCTCAGAGCCTCATCCACAGAGCTCATTCCATTATGGATGGTTATGGAGACCCTCTGCAACTCTCTTTGAGACTCATTAATCCCTCCCAGATCACTTTATGGGTAGCAATAGCAAGTCTTGTTCTCAGCAACGAGCACATAACTGTGTGTGTCCAAAGCAACAAAAAGCTACTGAAGCTGTGTCATCTGAGATAATTCTTTATCTGTCCAAAATTATTTGGGTTTTCTTTGTTAATTTTTTCAGCTTTATGAAAAATTTCTGCAATCCCAGTTCTCGGAAAGATAAGAAAATGAATGCAGTATTCAAGTGAAACATTCCTAAAATGTTTCTAATTTTGAGGAGTACAAAACTACATACTGTAAGTGCTTTTAAATAAAATATTCAGGAAGAAGGTTTGTGCAATAGTGGGCATGCTGGTAATTTTTATGGAGGGAAAAAAACACTGAAAAAAATAAAGAAAAAGGTTAAGGAATGTAGTGACATTTTATTACTCAAACTGAGTAACAATTTCAACCGTGTCATTACCTACAACATCCCTCATTCTTCAAATTAAAATGTTCATATACCAGAAATTAAGTTTATTATATTTAGCACCTGGCAAGCATTTATTGGCTCCAGCACAAAAAGGTTTCAAATCCCACCCAAGGGGAAAAGATTAAGCCTAAGGTTAAACAAAGTGAATTTCTACCAGCTGTCCTTTAAACAAATCGAGCAAAATGGATTGAAAAATAGAACACTGACAGCATAACATATAAATTTCTTTCATTTTTAAATATTTAAAAATAATCTTTAGAATAACAAAAAAGGAGAAGAAGCAAGGCCGTAGAATAGAAGAAGCAGCAAAGTAGAAACCACTTTTTAAAATAATGTGGACGATCAGTGGTACCTTTTATATTGCCTTCTACTATTGCTTACACTTCATTTCGTTTTAGATAGTGGAGGTTGATGGAGGATAATGAAACAATAAGGTTTAAAAGAGCCCACATTTCATACAGTATTACTTTTGTCATTCTGCTCCTAGATCACCGTCAGAGAGGGAAATACTGCTCTCAGGATCTCTTTACAGTCTCAGTGGTGTCCCTAATGGAGTAATTACAGGCGGTCGAGCCTGACTGCCACACCGCATTGAGGGGATGCATTTGCAGTCCCACCTGACGCAACAGGCTCATTCTGCTCTGCTTGAGCTGAGCTTTTCAAAGTCTTCCTTTGCCAAACATAGCTCAAGGCTCACAAACAGAAGGGCTTGCAGACCCATATCTGAAAAGAACACATACGGCAGAAGTGGACAGTGAGACCTCAAATGCTCTTACAACTCAACACTGCAGCTTTAATTAAGTGTGCTCAGAAGGAGAGATAGCAGAAAATACCGAAGCGTGTTTTCTGAACCCGTCAATAAAACAATACACAGCTTCTCAGTGAGGGTGGGTATTTCAGCAACAAGAGGCATAAACCTTTCAAGGTCAGAGGCACTGGGATGCCACCTAGTCCTAGAACTTGCCCAACAGCTGCACTACAGCCTCCCCTCAGAGGTCAACAGTACCTCTGAAGAGCATTCACAGCCTGAAAATTCCCTTTCTACAATTAAACAATCTGGAATATGCATTAAAACACCAAATAGTTACAAAATTACAAAAGTTACATTTGTATATAATTATGTTACCCAACTGGGGGTTTAAATAATGAAATCTTTCACTTTTACTTCATGGTTCTCCTCACCCAGACTCCTCTAAGAAACGGCAAATCCTTTGCATGCACCCTACAGCTGTGTGGTTATATACTATGAGAATTTACATTAAAGTTGAAACGTGACATTTTTCTTACAAATTCCTGCATCTAATCTGTCTTGTTATAAACATACCTTTATACTGCCCAGCGTGGCGGTGGTACAAGCAGCTGAAGCTGCAACAGACTATCAAGGAAGCAGTACCACCGCCCGAGGGTGGGCTAGGGCATAGACCCTATCCCCCATCTTCTAACAGGTTGTCAATTATAAGTTCTCCCCTCCCTATTTTATTATAATCAGGTTATACGTATTCAGTTCTTGTATTACATATGTATAAATTCTTGAAGGTTCTGTGTTACTCGATGCCCCATTGGTCCCAGTTCCTGTCAATTTGTTGTACCCTTCCCTTGTTATAGTCCATTGGTTGTTGTACCCACTGTTCCTCCCCTGTTCTCCCCAGTTATTGGTTCTCTGTGTTATCTCCGCCTACAATTCTCTCTGCTTAAAAACCCTTGTCACTATTCTCGCGGGGCTTTTTGCCTCTGCCTTCTTTCGGTGTGCGTTCCTGCTCCCCTCTCCCTGTCCAATAAACGCCACTGGAACGGCAAGCAAAGCCTCTCCCTTGCCTCTTTGTCTTGCTGCTGCAGCTGCTCTCTGCCTGCCAGGCAAGCTGTTTGCATTGAGGCTGGTAGCTCAGACTGGGTCCGGACACAGAGGCGCAGATCCTGCTGCAGTGCCGGCCAGGCACAGGTGCCGCCTCCCCTGCCACCTGGCCAGTGCCTGCGTCAGCCCAGCATGTGGCTAATGAGATAGAAAATAACAAAAAAATCAGATTAGGTGGAGAAACTTCGAAGTTCAGGTTACAAACCGTAACCTTTTACTTTTTTATAACAGAAAAATACACCAATTTTACTGCTATTTTACAAAATACACTAATTTTATTAGTATTTCACAAGACCTTCAAAGGTTATGCTACTCTTAAATACAGCAATCGTCCAACAAAACACTGTCCTTTTACTCATAAGCCTTTATCTGCTGGTTGCAGATGATATCACATTCATTTCTTAAATAATATTTAAAGGTCAGACCAATAAGGCATAGAAAATGTTGAGCATCTTGTACAATTCAAACAAGGCACTGCAGAAGCCACAGGGGGGTACTTGCTAAAATGATCGAGCACTTTTTAACGTATTTATTCAATGATTACCGGGGCACAATGTAATCCACTTCTGATGGAACCCCTTGGGAAGGGAAAACTCTGCTGCAAATTTGTAAAAAATGTCTTCAGAGTTTCTTCCTCACCTGTTTTCAAACCATATGCAGAAGTTACAGCTCAGAACATATCTAAATTACAGTTCATTATATAAAGATGCCCAAGCTAATTTAAAATTGCTTTAGGCGATAGGGACTTCCAGATGAGGAAGGTGACCAAGCTGGGAAGTTCAGGGAGGTTCATGGGGTACATAAATCCCATTGGAATCTCCCATGGGGAGATCCTTGGTGTACTCATCACCACTGCCAACACAGGCGGTGTCTTACACAGGATAAAGTTTTTAGCTACGCACTTAAGCAACTCAGTCTCACTGGATAATTACAACTTGGCTCTGATTACTATCCGTTTACCCTCAAGGAGCAGAAAAGAGAGATAGGAGAAAAGGTTCATTTTTCCAATTCTGACTTTTGCAATTTACCAGCACAAACCTTCAGTCAGTCTGTATCAGATGCTGCTGAGGACATTTAATCTACATGCAGAGCTAACAAACAGGTAGATATTAAACTACAATCCTGTTCCTATTTGAGATTAGGTGTGTGCATCTTTTCTTACACAGGGAATTTGTCCAGGTTAGAAAGGACCTTATGGGAGCACATAACCTGCTACCAAGAGTCTCCTTGAAGCTGCCCAGGGCCCTATCAGACCTGTTTTTATGGTCTGCTGTGCCAAGTTCTAGGTGTTCAGGCTGCAACAGTGTGGTGGTGGTAACAGCAGCTGAAGCTGCCCAGGATTGTCAGGAAAGCAACACCACCGCCCCACGGTGGGTTAGAACACAGCTTCTATCCCCCATCCTTTAACTATACCCCTCAGGTTGTCAATCCCAAGTTCCCCCTCTCTGTTTTATTATAATAAGTTAGTAAATATTCAGTTCTTATGTTAAATATTCATATGTCCCAGAAAGTTCTAAGTTCCTTGACGCCCCGTTGGTCCAAGTTTCTGTCAGTTTAAGATCCCCTCCCCTGTTCACGTTTTGTTGGCTGTTGTACCCTTTGTTCCTCCCCTGTTCTTCCCCGACATTGGTCCCTTGTATTCTCTCCACCCCCTTCTCCTTCTCCATAAAAGTTGTTGTAACCCCGCCGGAAGGGGTTTCTGCTCGTGTGCCCTCCGTTCAGTGAACGCTACTGGAACGGCAAGCACAAGCCTCTCCCTCTCCTTTTCATCCCGGAGACGCGGCAACGCCCTGCGCTCCAGGCGGGCTGCCTGCGCAAGAGCTGGTAGTGCGGGACCGGGTCTGAGCTACGAGGCAGAGGTCTTCGGAGTGTCCCAGCCGGCCACGGACGCCGCTCTCGCTAGCCACCTGGACCGCGCGTCACAGCAGCAATTCCCAAAGCCATAAAATCCTATGCATGTACACTCCTATGTGCACAAAGGGCATTAAATATGTAGAAACAAGCATTCAAAAGAAATCGTGGCCCAGAGAGGTGTTTTGAAGCCAACACCTACCTGTGTAAAAAATAAGGCCTTCAATTCTTCTGTGATGAAACATTTACATCAGCTTTCTTTCTCTCTGCATGAATAATTGCTGCAACTTACAAGCCATTCCCTGCAAGGTGCCCGACGTTTCTCTGCTCTCACACACAAAAAACAAGGGAAGAGGGAGGCAGAGACCTGTGTTCCATGAGAAGCTGCATCTTGTTAGAATGCCAGGTAGGATGCTGAGCCTGCAGGAGATGGAGATGTGCCAGCAGGACGCTCCAATGCTGACAAGAGGCAGCAGCCAAGCTCCTCTGTCTTTTTAGTGCTGGGGTAGTTTTGGCCCACCAGAGCAACCCCTCTTGGATGACAACGTTAAGGGACAGCTTCAAGGCATCAACAGATCTTGACTGCCAAATATTTTCTACTATGCTGGATTGAGCCGTTGTCCAGATTCCTGTAATTCTGGGCATCAATTCTCTTTCAAGGTACCAATTAGGAGAGTGCTTAAGCACAGTTTTTTTCGAGCCTTCCTTTAAATTAAACAAATGCTAAAGGCACTGTTCAGAAATGCTTTGGCTTTTATAGGTAAGATAAAAAAGAAAGCCTTCGTGACAACACAGGTATGTTCCTCATTGAAAACGTATATAGAGGAAAAGGAGGATAGTAAGAAAAGAAAAGGTTTTAAAGCAAAACTTGACTTCCACTATTGGTGCCAGAGTAGCAAACATTTCAAAGCACATAGGTACGCTGGATTTACCAACACTAATGGAAGTGTGGGGGCACCTGCGCCTGTAACAGATACTTATGCATGATACTTAGGAGAATTCGTATTACATCAATGTATTAATTATATATATAAATGCAAGTGGTGTTTTTGCACTCAGAAACCATTACTGGAGTTTGCTAACAAAACATTAATATGTCCCCTTGCTTCAGGGAAGAACTGTCACCAGACAGATGGGTTTTAACACTTCCTTAAAAATCCCTCCTAGCAGGGTCTTTGAGAATTTCTGTTGAGTAATATTTATCAGTTTTTGCAGACTCACCTTTCTGTTTCTGGAGGATCCTGCTGTGAGTTTGATTGATGGAGTTCATTATTTTGCCAGCATTATCTCACAACTGCAGCACAACTTTCTGCTTAGCTTGTTGTTATCATGGATATTGAGTTGGTATTGACAGTCCAGACGCAAAAAAAAAAAAGGAATTTTCACATTCTCTGAATGTTAAAATATATTTTTAAAAATTCCTGTGTCTTATTCTTTGAGACAAATTCTCTTTCCTTTCTCGGACATCCTACGTATTATATTTCTTCTAAATTTTAAAATCTTACAGAAAAAAAAATCTGAAATAGTTTAGCCGTGTTGAGATTTGTTAGCTTGCTTGGACTGAATGCTTGGTGAGTGGACGTGTCCAGTGTCAAGGGTATTTCTCTCTGAAAACAAAGGTATTCTGTGATCTCCTTCAGTGAGTTACAGATATATTTTCTGTTCTAGACCTCGTATTTTTTCACCCATATCCTCACTTCAATCTCCAGCCTGAGCTTCATGTACCCTCAGGAGCTGCCGCACCACCGGTGTCACCAGCTCCTGCTACCAGCAAGAATCTCAAAAGCCACAGGAATAAGACAACAGCTTTTCCAATGACTAAGACTCAGCCAGTGGGCATCACAGGACGAAGACAATGAACTAGAACACAGATTCAACTAAGAATGCACAGCACGCATTTTGGTTAGTGACTTACACCAATAGGTCAAAATGTCTGAGGAAAATCAGTGTGGGAATTAACAGCAGGTCAGCAAGCCTGTCTGAGTCTGTCTGACATTGGTCTCAGCACAGTCCATTTCTACTCGTGAGAAACTTAATCAAGGGAAGCAAGAAATTCAAATCAATAAAGAGAGTAAACAGCAACACAGCTGCAGCTGGCATTGTTTGGATTCTTGGGATGTCTGTATTGTAGATAACTAATAATAGTATGGTGTAGTTAAAATAGGCAGTGAATCTGTTGTGGTAGTTAAGCAACCAATGGACAATTAACATGAATGATAAACATACAAACGTATATATATGTGACACTGGCTTTTGGAATAAACACTTTTTGCCTGCACTTTATGTTAGAATTTGTGTGTGTTGTGTTCGCCTCAACTGCGACAAATCACGATAATCAACACAATGTCATTTTGAAGGTGTTTCTTCTGGGATCCAAAGGGTTGACTCAACCCATGTATCAGATGCCACATGTGCAGAGTGGTCCAAATATATCTAAAGTGACTACAACTTCTGCCTGAAAAGCAGTAATAAGTATCCTGCGCTGGTAGCTTTGCTGTGCGGCAGTAAACGACTAAAGCTGATTGTTTCTTTTGGCATTTTAAGAAATGGAGGGAGTGTCACTGGGATTAATTCTTCTTTTCAAGGTATCCCCAGAACAAATACCTAGTGCCTATGTAAAGAATTATCTCCATTTTATACTTTTAACCCCTAAATCAGTGGTGTTTGCACAGACCCCACCCATTTTAAAAAATTAAGAATGGCCCAGCATTTGAAATACAGATCATTGCTTAGTGCTGTGGCAGACACTTCCTTAAAACAGATATGTAAAACTTTACTAAAGATACACAGAAGAGGTAGAAACAGATGGATATTTAAAATACAAATCATGACCTGTACTTTAATGATATTTTTTTGCCTTCCCTTTTACTAGAAAACTTATAATAAAAACCTTTTCCTTGACAGGCTTATAGATATGAAGATGGTATTAACAGCTGCTTTGCGAAATAAGAAAATACATTAGCGAAAGAGCTTTTAATCTCTTGTTACTGTTAAAATTTTAATCCTGTTATAGAGCAGTGACATTCGAAAAGAGGCAGAAGAAACAGCAAAACAAGACACCACTTCTGAAGAAGAAGAGAGAGAATAGATTTTCTGATCAGCCATTCCTGGGCCCTTTGTCTGTTTGTTTCCACCTTTCAAGTGCTGGGAGTTTCTCAGCAGTCCTGGAAGGAAGAGAAAAGGCAACAAATGAATTGCAAATTTAGTTTTTTAGGTGCTTGTCTTGGTTTTCTGACACAGTGCAGATGTTGTCATCAGTTTCTTCTCTTGGTAAGTTCTCTGTGTTTGGCTTTGTCGTTAAGGTCATAATATCTTTTAGGAATAGGAGATGGCAATTTGATTTCTAGTAAGTTGTTTATGCACCAATAAAATAATTTACATGTTATTTCAATCGCTAAACACCTTTTCTCAAAAGGACAACGTGAACATCTTATTTCTTCAAGAGCTTCTCCATTAACTGGATCTACTTTGTTATATTCATATTACTCCAGTAATTTCCAAAGGCTGCTAATGGTGTTTTCAAGTCACAGTCTAAGCAGGTATTTGCATTAAGTTCATCACAAACAGCTCGGTTCTCAAGAAAGTGGGGTCTTGTCATACACAGGAGACAGCAAGGAAGTGAGAGAGAAGGACATATCCTTGGGATGATGGACCATGTTAATGCACTTGGTCACTTTTTCTTACAAAGCAGTAAGCAATATGCAGTTTTTGCTTGTTTTACACCAGTCTTCTAAGTAACCTGTGAGCTTCTCAGCAGAGGATATAATAGCTCCTACTAGTTTTCATGATTTGAAAGCAACTAGAAAATTTTATTAAATAAATAACAGGCTATTAAATACAAAACCAAAATATGTTTAGGTCAAAGAGTACATAAACTGCCAGTAGTTAATGGCTGGCAGACCCCTCTGAGGAAATCTCACTAAAAGCTTGCCTAGTTAATCTGTTTTTTCCCAGGCATGATGTAGCAGCCATTTAAAGCACAGGGCTGAATGGACAAATCTCTCATCTGGTCAAGCTGCCCATGCGTTCTAGTGGGAAAAAATATGTTGAAGTATTCTCTGAGGGCTTCCTTCTTTTTTTCAACAAATACAATGAAACTACCAAAACCAAAGACCAGTGTGTTCTACAGTTGAGTAACCAGAGACATTATCTTTCAGAAGCTGGATAGAATGGGTAATAGCAAAATTAAAAAGCAAAAAAAAATGTTCACGAGTTTTTTAAGCAATCTTCCCTAAGCAGACATCAGGCTGCCGTAGTTCTACTTCACAGCACTTCTTCCCTGCCTGGCTTAATTTTTATTTCATGCCCTCACTGGAGGAAAAACTGCCTACTTTTTCTCTATTTCTCTGTTCTCAATTAGGATTCTCCTCCCCAGGTGAAAAGTACACAGACATGGGGAGCAGTGGTGGTGGTAGTGTTTACAGTTGTAAGTGCATTCACTTCTCAGTGAGTTTTGAGAAGTGAAAATTGTGCTGGTTATTCCAAATGTAAACATTGACACTGAAGTTACACAACTCAATTCACTTAAAACTACACAGGAGCAAGATTTGCCTTGCCTTTTTTCAGAAGTCCACACTGCGTTCAAGTAAGTCATCGTGCTGTGCCCAGCTGATCCACTGCAAAGAGCAGCACAAACACAGCTCCCTCTCTAAGTACTGCTACCAACAGCACCCCTTTCAATTCTGCAATTTTCTTCTTAGAAACTATTTTAAAAGTAAATAATGCAGATGGCCTGAGTTAGCAAGTTCAGGGTTCTGTTGGGTTGTCAGTAGATGACTGGATGATTCTTTCTTATTGCTTTAATAGGGTTATTTTGGTGGTTTTCCAATGAAATGCAAACTGTATATTCAAGATGGCTCACACAATTTAGCTCTTGGTTATTGTGATCTACTCAATCAGCTGTTCCAGTGATGGTTTCTCCAGTAGCCAGTAAAATGGGCATCTGCCTGGTAGACAAGGCCATCATTACCAACAGAATAGATCTCAGTGCCTGTTTACATTTTTATGT
Organism: Oreocharis arfaki; assembly: GCA_013398015.1. Taxonomy (NCBI): domain Eukaryota; kingdom Metazoa; phylum Chordata; class Aves; order Passeriformes; family Paramythiidae; genus Oreocharis; species Oreocharis arfaki. Next base: position 364,611 of record VZRR01004766.1, on the reverse strand, counting down.
ACCACCAGAGTTGATGAAATGAGTAATGGAATTCCTTTTACTTTCAGAAAGGAAGCTGTCACCACAATTTCTTCTCAAATATACCCAGGCCCCACTGAGGCAATGAATTTGAGTTCTCCATGTTATGAGACCTTTTCAGGCAGAGCTCCTTTCTCATACAGATTTCACTACAACCACCATTAAGTTACGTTTTATTGCTTACTTCCACACAAATATCCTTTTACCGCGTTTCTGTTACCTAGAAAGGCAAACTTAATTTTCAACATTGTCTCAAAGACTTGTGGGTTGTTTTTTGGGTTGTTTTTAATCTAAGAGAAAAAAGAAAAATCAGAATGACGTTTAACCTAGATCTTGCTGTTATTTTTCTTCAGAAGCATTTTATAAATGAAACTTTTTCTACTTAATCTGCAAGGCTTTGCAGTACAATCAGCAAAATGTAACTGCTTCAGGTGTTGAAGATGTTTTGGGTACACCAAAGGGACCTGCTGAGTGTGTACAGCAAACCTGACACCCGTGATGGGTAACTCAGTGCTGCACCACAAGCAGCGAGGACTTTGCACGCCTGCTACACTTCCTTCCTACAAGCCTTACAGTAATAAAAACCTGAAACAGTGCTTTTGTTTCATGAAATGTTAATTCACTAATGTCCACTTTTCTGAAGGGTTTTCAGACTATCCATTGCACTGTTAGGATTTTGTTTTTCTTCTCTTTCATTCAAGCTGCTGTTTCTTGCGAAGTAAATTCTGTTGAAGTGACTGAGTGAATTTTTTTCTAGTAATAACCTCATTGTTTCAGTCAAATCTACTGCGTGGTTAAACATCGGTGATTATTTGCACAGTCCTTACAATGAAAGTGTCCTCTGTGCTGGCTGACTTTGCTATGTGAGGCCCAATATACACATTAATCATGTAGCTAATCTAGTTCTCATCTGACCTTGATTTAGTAAAACCACAATATTGCAAAGAAATTAGGTCCTGTGGAGATATTTTATCAGACTTAGAAATCTTTATTGCTACCTACTTTTTTCACTTTGCAAAAGGATTGAAAGGTTATTGGATACTTTACCCATACTCTGCCTCTCACCTCTTTCTCCTCTCTGGTTATGAGTTACAGTCAGTCACTTCTTGTAGGGTTTTTCCTCCTCTCTGAGAATTCCAAATTATGATTGGGAAAAACAGGTATTTTCATGAAGATTTTTATTAAAAGACTCAGTTTCAGACAAGCATACAGTAATAACACTATGAAAGTGTGAGTCCCCATGGCCAACTCATAATCTGCTCCCATAACATTCCCTTGGCATGTTTAATATTAATACACAAACTCTCACAATCTTGAAGATTTTTATAATAAGAACATGGGGAAGGGGAATTCTCTCATTACTTAGAATACAAACAAAAACATCCAACTGTGCCCTAATCTTTTTTTCCATGAACATTTATAGCTTAACAAGCATAATTCCAAAAGGAAGGCAGAGGTGGGACAGGTTCACATGGGACACAAACTCTCCTGGATGCAGAATTAGTTCTTGAAAGCCCTACATATAAAAGCCGCAAAGATAATAACTGGTGCTGGAGGGATTAGATATGGAGTAGAATAGGTGTTGCTTAACCCCAAGTGTTTCAATTTAACCAAAATCCCCCTCTCACGCAGCAGCTGAAGAGGCTACAGAGACTGTAGGAACAGCTCCAGCACCCTTCTTCCACTGGAGAGGCTCAGCCTCTCTGCTAAGGATTTATGTAACAAAGAGGAGCTGTTAAAATGCTCTAAAAATTGTTTCAAAGTAAGAGTTTTTTTGACCTTTCAGTGATGAATGTGAACTGAGAGATGCTAAGGTTCGCCCTCCCGTGATGATAATCCTCTTGGAAACCCGACCAGTATTCCTCCTTGCCTCAGGCAGGTGACAGTCGCAGTGATGACATGCAGTGTCATGCTATCAAGGTTGGACAGCTTTAACTTGGCACTGGAGGGCAATCTTTAGGCTTGCATCACTGTAGTGTAACCCCTGTATATTCCAAATGCTCCATGCCACAGAAGTTTATCCTTTATTAGGTACACTATGAGTACTGCTCTCCCTTACAACACTGCTCCAGTTTCCCCGGATGATCTGTCATCTACACACAGAAGAGCTACAGGGGGGATGCTAAAGACGCTATTGGAAAGAGGACTAGGGAAAGATGCCAGTGTAAAGACAAGGCTGCAATGAACGTTCTACCTGTTTACACACTATTGTAATTATTCCGTGGTAAGTCTCTCCGCGTTGTGCCTGGTATCTTGTCTCTAAGAGCACAAAGTTCAATTGTCCTCTTGCTTGGAAAAAAAAACCAAACAAAACAAACCATAAAAAATACACTTTCATGTGGCAGCCTTAGGGTCCAGGTAAACTATGTTCAGGTCCCCATGAATATTGGGCTGGATGGTCTTGATCTCAGCATAAACTCAAATGAGTTGTGTCCAGAAGCCATGGGATAAACTGCTCTGAAGGTGTGAGTGGAAAACAAAGTAAAAATAGGAAGAGCAACACAGAGAACCAAAAGAGAATATAGCAAATTTGGGTCAGAAAGCCCCAGATAATTAATGATGGTGAGATCTGGTTGCAGTAGATGGCAGACCATATTCACATTTGTCTTTCTCTGACAACACACAGACGCGTGGCCTCTGCCTTTCACTGTGGTGAAGATTTGACCAATGCAGGCTTCAGCCTGAGCTGCAGCCCCTGGTTAACGAGCCCAGTCTACAGCAAACCAAACATACATTCAAATCAAAAATCTATTCCTGAGCAAACACTGCTGGTTCCAAAGTTTCCAGTACTTACACATTTTTAAGTGTCTATTCTATTCTCCTTACACTAGAAAAAGAAATGCCACTAAACACAGCGCCACTTCAGTCTGCTGCTTTCAGGAGCCTCAGAACAAATGTGCCCAGGAAACAGAAAGCAAAGAGGCTTTTCAGCATGTGATCCTGATCATGAAACTGGACCTACAGAAACCAGGAGCGGCAAAAGCAGCACAGTGCCATTCAAATGCTGTTGCTATTATTTACATTTCTATTTAGCACTGTGTACACATCAAAGAACAAAATCATTTTTATTGTATCTACAAACAAACACATTCCCCACTTCATTTTTACTGCATCTCTGGTACTTTCAACTTCTAATACATATTTACATGGGTAATTAAGCATAGTGGCTTAAAAGATATTCTTAAATGGTAATTATCAACTGGAATTATTCCCAGAAGTAATTTCTAAAATCTGGGGCACTGCATTTCACTAAGTTTCAGTAGCACTATATGGTTTCCTGCCTTTTTTTTTTTCTTAGCTAAATGTACATCACAAGACTACTTGATCCAGATGAAATTGCTGTGATAAACACAAACTGTGGCTTTTCCCAACTTGTATTGCTTCTCTAGCTGTTTCAGAGAAAAATCTGACAATGCAGCTTAAGACTGCAAATATCTAAAAAAGAGACTTCCTGCAGTTCGGAAAGAGAAAGCCAACAAGCACAACACCTGCTCTAAGATAATGCAGCATAGAACAGCACAGACATAGATTATTCTAAAATACCAGGAACTGAAATTCCCTTTACTCACATGCACATGAGCAACCTCTTCCTTCTCTGAAACTGAACATAAGCTACTGGAGCTAACTCTTGACATTCAGATTTGAGACCAAAAGAAAAGTATTGTCTCTTGTTTCATCTACACATCCTAAATTAGTCAGTCCCTTCTTCAACAACGTTTTAATGATCAGATTTCACCTAAAAGTCATACTAGTTTTGTCCCAATGTTCTAATATTAATAATAAACCCAGTTTAGAAGCTCCCCTGCAACATGGGATGAAGGCACTACAGTTTAGCAAGTCAGCAATGCCCACAAAGCGTGTGCCAAATTTACAATACCAGATCCATATAGCAGTCAATAAACAGAAATCAGCAGACAGATGGTTTCCTTTTTTTTTGAAGGAAAAATCCCTTGCTGGTAGTGGCAGGAACTCCATGCCTCAGTATGGTTCAGTGATGAACCCCAAAACGAATAATTAAACCAGATTTTCTTTGTAGATGCTAGTCTTTTCATCCAGTCTTTTGAGTTTGTGATGCAAGATACTTTCTATCCCAGAATAAAAAGCGACCTCAGACAAGCCTGAGGATTTTACAGGTCCCAGAGTCAAGGTAAAGTCACAGATAAAACAACAGAAATAAAGAAATACAGGAAGACAAAGGTTTGGAGCTCTTCTGTGGTCACTTCTCTCTTAACATCTCCTTAGCAAGCACCAAGTAAAGCTTCTGATCACCCCAGAATTCTCCTATCAATTCAATATAATATCTCATGCAAAGTTTTAGCTTTATTAAAATTTAGTTTACCTTTTTGGGGCAGATGAGAATTACTGGAGTGGAAATGTACACTTCACCTTTATTACAGATATCACAGCACTTGCCTTTTACTATAGGGTAATAATTCTCATTTTAATAAGATTTTCCTGAGAAAAAACCAGTTTACATCTCTGTAGTTTGGAGTAGCCCGCTGATATTTCATCTTGCATCATCCTATAGGACAACTTTTCTTCATGCTGTGAATTTCCTTTCACATTGAAGTATTTTTTATTAAAAAAAAATCATTTCCTTCTTCCCCATAAACGTGCATTAAAAAACAGTCCTTAACTGCATGACCATATTCCTTTAAAAAAACAGATTGCCACCTCAGAAAATGGTTTAGATGAAAAATAAGAGATTCAGGTATTGCTTAAGCCATCGCAATTTTGTAATGTCCTAAATCGCAGTGCTTGACTCAGCAATCTCATTAATATTCTTATGTATGCTTTTGTGTGCAAGACCACTCTGTGTTTGCTTCAAACTTCTTGATAAAAACATATTTCTGGCATACATAAATTATCAATAATTATAATCAGTCACCATCTCTCTGGTCTATATACTTTATTGAAAAATGACATGAGTATATAAATCAATCTCCTAGTAATTTCTAACCTCATAATAATTAGAAGTGGCTAACGATCATATTACCTAAAAATTATTCACTTTTATCCCCAGATCTTTTCTCATTTGAAGGTTGGGCAGAGATAAACAACTATCAGCTTTCTCTCAAGACTATTCTTTCCTTCATTCTGATAGGAACCTATGAAGAGTATCGCTAGGAGAATCATTAGCTGTGGCCCCAGGTGTATTAGGAAAAGTACCAAAGCCAGGAGGAATCTCCTTTGAAACTTGCAAAATAGGTTCAGTTTACACTGTTCCCATGTGAAATATCATCAGCATACCATGCATGGCTTTCTCACAGAGGCCCATCCTCCTGCCAGTCTTTCCCAAGATAGTTTACTACTACTACTTACTACCAGAGTAAAAAAAAAAAAAAAAGTGGCATTTAGTTTAAGACTGCAGATTTAGAGATGTATCTCTGCACACTGTCTCCTTTCTCCCCATGCCCCTCCAGTTGTTAATCCTTTTCTTTTTTAGTTAAGTTTTCCAAGAAAATACCGCAAGTTTACGTATCCTAACTTTAATTGTTCACTAGGCAGAACTACCATAACAAACGATCCCTGAAAAGCTGCCTTGGAGACTTAGTCTGCAGCCACAGGGATGAAGCATTTCTTTTACAGAGTTCCCACAAGACAGGATTTATACCTAAGCATCTGCTTTTGTTATCACAGCTTTCTGTATGAAACACTTCTATCTGAACACAGGTGCTTCTGCTATTTCAAAGTAATTGACAGCTGGATGGTTCACTATTTCTATGGTTAAATTATATTTACCCAAGGAAAGAAGTGTGATTCACGTTGAATAGGGTTTGCACTTTCCGATTGCCATCGTGATAGATTCATACATTTTTCCTCGTGACATTTTGAAAATATTATGGCATACTACATACTAGGATTTTTTTATGTCTAGCAAATTAACTGATTGTTAATTGTTTTTGTTCTTTCATCAAGCTGTTTTGTTGGTTGCTTTTCCAGATGAATCATTTAATTCAAGTATTGATCAGATGAAGCAGATTTTGAGCAGCATTAAAATACCCCCTTAGTTCTGTGCCTTATGGGCTACCGTGAGTTCGAACACCAACTACCAGTATTCTATACTGACACCAGAGCCTGGTCCAAGGCAGCTACTTTAATGCATTTTTCACTGCAGGTTCAATCCTTTTCCACATTTTCTTGGTATCAAAAATACACTACAACAAATTTTCTCAATCAATTAAATAGTTCTAAAAGAACAGAGAAACATCTGATTAGATGTTCCTTAATATACCCCACGTTAGCGACATAAATGCTTTGAAACTTGAGTCTCAAAATTCAGCAGATAGAAACATCTTTCATAATTATCTCTAAAAATCAATAGGAAAAGTTACCTTATGTTATTTTAAGTTATCAGGCAAGAAGATACATCAAAAGGTTGTACGTATCCTTGAGGTCAGAGCCTTAAAGGACACCTGAAAAATCTCAACAGGAAATTTATGTAGATGCAGTCATTTATATTTTGCTGTGGGCAAAGGAGCCGTGCAGTTTCTAACAGATCAATGCAAGCCGAACCAAAATTAGCAAATTGTCTGATCTGACAAAACCAAGTTGAACAGTCGCCTTCAGGAGGAGAGAGCTAGCAAAGCTAATAATGCAATTTACTCTGCTGCGAACAATGAGTTGTGGCATAATGGTAGGACTCTATCTTAGAGGTCTTTCCAACCTAAATGTTTTTATGATTCCACAATGTACAAGGTTCGCTTAAAACAAAATATGATGAAATTTTGAAAATACTTTCAAGTCTCTCTTTTGCAGCACACTCCCCTCATTCCTACTGGGATCACTTTGACTAACATGCAAGTTCCTGAGATTTCTTGTTTGTTGCTGAGCTCTAGAGGCCACTGGTCAGGCAGAGAGAGGAAAGGTCACCACACAAGGCAAGAGGAAACCTCAAACAGAAAGCTCTGCACTGAGTGATGATGTCTGTGTTCTTCTACTGTGAGAGCAGGAGAAATACCTTACAGCCCACCATAAACCAGGCACTTCCCAGGTCACAGGCTTCCCACTCAGCTCTCCCTGTGGGTATCAGCAACTCAGCTGTCCCCCCAGAGCGGGTACCATGGCTGAGCTGATGTCAGCAGGACTAGTGGAACACCTGGATGGAGACAGAACAGAGGATCTGAGTGGGGCAAGACTCCTTATATACAGCCCTGGATGATTTGTCATAGAATCAATTAAGCATTTGTATTTCAACACTACATCAGTTTCAAGAAACTTCACAGATCTACCTGGCAAGGAGATGGTGTCTCGAGGAGACAAGAACTCTGTGGGGTTCTACCATCTCACTTCCACAGCTAGTAGAGTCTTCTTGGACAGAAAGAGGGTTTTGGGAGGGTGGGATTTTCTGGGTTATTGGTTGGTTTTTGTTTCGTTTGGTCGATTTTGCTTGGTTTTTGTTTGGTTGGTTTGGAGTATTTGGCGGGGTGGGGGTGGTTTTTAGTTTGTTTTTTGTTGGGTTTTTTAACTGGACCATTAAGTAAGTTCTATTTTTTTTAACAGCAATTCCAGCACCTTACAGAGTAATTCACCCGGAGCTGCGTGTGACCATTTGCCTGGAGCTGCAAGACCAGGAAAACCATTGGTGTGACCTTGATATCATTTCTACTTGAAGAAGTATTAACAGGCACTGAGATTTCTTCCCTTAAATGATTCCCTTTTGTGCAGAAACTCTCGATTGTGGGAAGTTACATTCCTCCTGATCTGGATTCCTAAAGCAACCAGGGGCACTGGCATACAAGCACAGCAGCCTCAGGGGAGTCTAAGGAGTAGAAAACATGATGAAGCTTTCCATGTTTCGTTCTGTAATAGAGCAGCTGCAAAAGTGGAGGAGAGACTACTGCTCTATGTCATTCAGAAGTAATATCATCCAGACCGCTTTGTGAAAGGTATAATGCACATATGCTTCTTGAATGATAATAATCTATTTTTTTGTTTAAAGTTTGCTGTGAATCCAAAGTGGTGTTTCTACCAGCACATTACCCACCACAATTTTCATGCACAGGCTATAGATGCAGCACATGCATATAATAAGTTATATTTAATAGGTCATAAGCAATGCTGGTTTTTGTTTAAAAATTTACTGCATGCTATTCTCCATCTCCTTTCCTGACTTTTCACTTGCAGATATGATTCCTGGTATTTATATTAATATTTAAGATAATGCAAGTGTCGGGCACAAATGCATTATACCTGTTGTCGACAGGCTAAGTTGTGGGCTAGGTTATTGTTTCTCTGATTAAAAGCAAGATGAATACATGCACCAGAATAACCTATTCATTTCTTACAATTCTGTATCGCCAGGGCTTTTCTTCAACCTGTCAGATGAAGTGCACATTAAATATTAGCAGATTTAAATCTAACATGTTACGAGTTTCTTTCTATGCTCTTTTTTAGTAGATTTTGCTTCAGCTCATTACACACATCAACACAACAAAGTGTGAGATATATTGTTATATATAGTGGACATATTCTCCCCAGCACAGGATGCTAATCTATTCTCAGGATTAAAAACTCTTAGATTATATAATATAGAGGCACTGATTTATTTTCTTTCTACTCCCCTTTTCCCACTCAAGACGTGCTACAACCCCTCACCCCAAGAAACTCTCAACTTGTCAAAAATCAGATGGTCTTCTCAACACCTTTCCAGGTTTTCCCTTGTCAGGTTCAATTATAATTTTTATTTTAATGCTTATTGGCATTTCAGACCTCATAAAAATGCAGTCAAAAAGGAAAAAGACTAAGACTTATCTACCAAGAATAGCTGGGTCATCAAACTAGGTTGCAAAGAGAAAGTTCCTTTTTGATACATTGTTGGAACAGCATTGAGAGATACAATCATAAAGCTGGTAAGGAAAAAAAAAAAAAAGCCCAATCCTAAAAAGACTGGGCTGGATTCTGCTTTGGCATAATCAGAGTATATCAGCAGAACTTTGATCAAATAAGTGGTTTAACTATAAAATGAAAGAAATAAAAGTTGTTTTTCAGTTCATATAGAGGGCCACAAATCAGTGGACTCAGTGCTCACACACACAGAGCAAGAGATTCATCACACCCTGCCCTCTGCTCTCCGCCACAGACAACTCCATCCCACAGGCAGGGACAATTGACCTACTCCTCAATCAGACTATTTATTCTGTAATATTCCCAGTCAAGTATATTTGAGTAAACTGGCTAAAGAAATGTAGTTATTCAGCAACTGATTCCCAAACAGATTTTTTAGCACTCTCCAGAGATATGGCACAAACCAAATATTTGAGAGTACTATGATAATGGTTTTTCTTTTTTTCCTCTATGTGCAACATCAGAGCTATGAGCTAGCAGATGTCTGAGTAAATTTTTATCAGCAGTGTACTAGTGCATTTTGCTTAGGACTGAATTCCAGCTGCAAAATTCAAAACAGGCTGAAGATCGTGGGTAATCAGAGTGAAGTTATAAAGCAACCACACCAACAGTCCCCAACTCTGGGTAGGGTTCTGTGTTCATGCCTGCTCTTCTTGATACCTGGCCATCAGTCATTAAATCATTCAGATATACAGAAGTTACACTACTGCATAACAAAAATATTCCCATACTGAACAAAACCAAGCTGATGGCTGCAACACAAACAGCAACTTCTCTTTAGGTTCTGTTCAGTCCATACCAGTGTGGGGGATGGACACCCTGCTTATCTCTTGGCATTTCTTTTCACTCGCCATAACAAAGGAAATTACTTTCTCAAAATGAAGCCAAAGTTTCAAAGTCAGAAGTACCTGATTCCAGGATCTTGACCTGGCCAAGTACAAAGTAGTGTTCTTAAATCAAGGGGGTGTCTAGTTCTTAGTTTATGGCTCATGCCCATACCTGCTATTCTCAGCCGTGCTACTGACACATCTCCAGATTCACAAAAGGGGCCATTTCAACACACATGCTAGAAAATAGATGGCATAGCACTGCTGATGCTGCAGTAACTGGAAGAATGTTCTCTATTGCTCAGCTGCAGAATTATGTTATTTTTAGACAGAAATAAATCCAGCCATCGCTGAAAATGGAATCTATAAAAAATGCTGAACCTCTGGTTTGTTTTATTAAATCCAATCCAATAGGAAGTCATGCATTATGATGCAGATTTCCTGCAAAATACCTCTGTGCAGAAGCACCAAGTAATGAATCTCTACTCCTATTCTCGATATGCAGTTCTGGCACAGTATTCATGAGTGCTGATTGCTTATTCATCTGATTTTTAAGATGGAGTTGTGGGATTGCATCCTGGCATCCCTTCTGAGCACCAAAGCAGAGAGATTTCAAAAGGCTTTCAAATCCAGAGGAATTTCTCCCCTGAGAAAGAAGGCCTTACTCTTACTGTGTTTAAACCTTGCTTTGAAGACAAATAGGAAGAACATCTTCCACTGATACATAAAAATACACATAAACCAAAAATTTTTTCTCAGTCTGGCTGATATTTTAACAGTCATAATATTATTAGCTGAACTTAACTAACACAGAAAGAAGAACGAAAATGAAAGTGCGCACATAAAAATGTTTACCTTTCTGGTGCTAGCTCCCCTACTCCTTTGAGTCCTTCAGCCAGGAGCTACATTGTGGCCTTGATGTGATTGCAGAGCTGCCACCCTTGGCTGAGGGGAATAAGATGCTCGTGATGATGATTTCATCTTCCTCAGTCTGGTACAAGCTCAGGGCAGGTTTTTTTCAATGTAGGTTTGCTAGCATTTTTATATTTACTCTTTCTCTATCTGTTTGCCGCTTCACATTACATCCAGATTTATTACATGATACATTTCACAGATGTTGGGAGCTATTGCTTTGTTCTTAAAGTCAGTTTTTCCCAGGTCTGAGGGGTTGCATTTCTTTTCGTGACCATGGCCAAGTCACTTACAGACACCATGGCACCTTATGCCTGTGCATCTCCACGTGTCTCCTGCCTCTCCACTTTCCTCCACCTTCATTACCACACCAGGCCTGGATTTCTCTTTATAATGTCCTTTGTGAGCCCCAAATGTGACACCATACAAGGGCTACAGACTTGCCCCATTTGCACTGCCTCCTCTCAGCTGCAGGACACAGGTTAGACCAAGAGGGACAAAGCACAGAGAAAAGAAGGGCTGCAAGCAACACACAGTACAGTTTTCCAAGGCCAATGCCTTCAAGCCTTCATTTCACATAACACAGCAATGGTACACATGGAACTACAGATCAGCTTTCCAAAACAGCAACAGTACTGATGGAGTCAAACAGCATTTTTGTGCCTGCATTTAATGAAACCAGTAACTCCTTGCGAAACTCTCACTTGGTGTACAACAAAATAATCAATAAGCAGATCTGCCTTAATCTTTCAAATCAAAACTACAACCTCAGTACTTCAATATAATTTTGCCCACAAACTACCTTTGTTTCACTGCTAGTGTGACCAGCACAAAGTCAAAATTTATCCACCGTAAGAAAGGCTCTCCATAAAGAAAGATTGTTTTATTATGCGTTCAGTGAGATGAGTATAGCATATTTTACTAGTAGAGATTTTAGTATTTGAACAACAAGGAGAAGAGTGAACAGCAACACACTCCACTGCACACAGGCCTTGCGGCTGTTCAGCATCTCATTTATCAGTGATGCTCAGATGATTTCTAGCAGTGTGACAATGACTCCCCTCCTCATGTAACACATCTGTGTTCTAATGTACTATACATATTTAAAGTGTGCCGTTCAGATGAGGCACGTTTTTTTAGATAACTGCAGATAAATGAGACCTAGCTCCACTGAGAGGAAGCTTCTGCACCTTCACAGCTTGTGACAAAGAACCTTCAGTACCAAAAGCAAAACTTCTGCTCTAAAACTTGAGAACCAGCATGAAATAGGAGTAACTGTAATAGAATTGAAACAGAGTTGATAAAGATTAGTGGTGTAGTTGAGAAAACTGAAGTTCCTTTCAATGGAAAAAAGACAGTAGTAACATATCTGCCATATTTTCTAGTGATGAAATACTACACACTTCTTCCCTGCATACTAAATGGAATCCAGATATATAAGTAGACCTAGGTAAATCTCATTCTTTCATTAGGGTGTTGGGGTTTTTTAGACAGTATTTTTATCATTTCTACCCAGTCTTTCCTATGTTTTGCTATCTCTCTCATGCTCTTAGTTCCAGAAACAATTTTAGAGGCCAGTAAAACTCTGTTTGCCTAAGTACTGCAGTGCTCCATTGAACGCCAGCCTCAGTGAGAATCAAGTGAGAACCTAAATTGACAAAATTAACTTCCCAATTGAAACCTTTAAGATGCAGTTGATAGTGCAACAGTTTGAACAGCAAAAAAGGTTAATGAGACATCTCTAATTCACACCCACACACCAGCCTGGAAGTTACATGCTCCAAGACTGCCCACATTCTCATTTTTAGCCCACTTAAGCTTTATGGACAACCTCATAGGATAGTCCATTACACTACCATGCAAGATATATTCAGTGACAGTGCAGTATTTTGGACTATGATGTAGAATCTTTTGAATTTGAGGACACTAAAAGGTATCATCATCTCTTTTAATCTTCAGATGTTCTATGCTGCACCAGCTGAAGAAGGTTGCAGCATTTAAGTCTTCTTTGTATCTTGTTTTCTATTATCATAGAGCAGGACACAGCACTGGAATATCTTTCACACATACTGCTGCAAGTTGCCCAACTGCAGCCCCCAAAATCTATTAGCCTTCTCAGCTTGTTTGGAATTTTTGCCCTGGGGATAGATCTGCCCCTTCCAGGTCAGCCTGAGAAGTCTGAGCAAGTGTGACTCAAAATTTAAATTAATTGGAAAGTGAACTCCTAGGACTCTTGGCTTTTAGTGATGGCTAGCTTTCAGATTTGACCCAGTTTTTATCTTGTGTGCCTTGGGCATACAGAGGCCACAGAACTTGTGAGAGAAGGAGCTCCCAGCTCTGTTCTCAAAAATGCATGGTTGCACTGCTGTCCCCTTTCCCAGTCCTCTTCTAGCTCCAAGAGCTGATCCATCCTAATGATACCCAGACCGTGCTTAAATCTCACCACGTACAATCATCCTGATGAAGGAATTAAACCCCGCGCTGCTCCAGCCCCTGACCCTGCTGCCCGCAGTGTTGGATGTCGCAGGGGCCCACAGAGCACCCCTGCTAAGGAGGGCTGGCTGAAGACGGGCAGTGCCTTTAACACTGAAGAGCTGCTGGGTCTGTACTAAACCTATAGAACAATTATGTTCAATGGTGTATGGATAGGTTATTAGCAGCAGTGAGGGTTAAAATTTCACACAATTCACAGAATGACACCTTGAGTCGCCACCCTGGCCTCCACAGCTCACCAAATCACCCTACTACAATTCACTGGAATACTAATAAGTATTTCAAAACAAATTACAGGTTTCACGTCCATGCAAAACCAATGTTAAGTTACGGGTCTGCGTGTACGTACTGTGTGTGTGCACATGGAGTGAAATAAAAATGCTCAGGATTTTAGACTGCTAGAAGTGTAATACAGGTTTGCTCACATAAAGTCAATGAAAGTGTTGAAGTATTCATTAAATCATCTTCACCAATTAAAAATGAGACTGTTCTGATAGGTCTGATTTGTATTCTAAGTGTGCTTTGCACAATTACTCAAGCCTTTGAAAAGACATAAAGAGAAAAATTACTGACAAAGAAGAAAATGCACCAAATGTAAATGACATTATCTTCACCTAATTTAATCAGTCATTCCCAGACAAGAAAAATATCTAAATAAATTCATACTCTGCTTTTACTTTATTTCCCATTGAGTTTTAGGACCAAAAAAAACCGTACTGAAAGCATTTCAGATTATTTGAATGCTATTCAGTTAAAAAAGAGCATCCAAATAAGAAGGGGGAAACTAAGCTGTACTACAAGAGGTAACCAATATGAAAGCATGATAAATCCTAATTGAAAGACATTGCACTTGTTATAAACAATGTGATTTATATTGCTTTAAAAATCAGCTTCAGGTCCAAGGGCAATAGAAGTCAGGTGAGTGCATGACTGGTTTCAGCTGTATTTAGGGCAGAAGTTCAGCACATGCTCAATGTTATTCTGAGCCTGTCCCACTCCATGGTGCAGGACACAGGACCTCTGCACCTTCTTGTCGGTCCTCCAGTGGGGCACCTTCTAAACCTTCAAAAAGCATGTAAGAGGGCAGGACCAGCAGCTGCTGCCAGTCTCCTTTTCTCCTGCATTACAATTCTACTCTCTGACACAAAGTAAAGCATTCAGAAAGGTTCTGGGAAAGTCCAGTGCTTTCTCAGTAAGTTTCAGAAGATGATGCCCTATTTGAGGTGCAGCCTCGTGGTCCACTTAATCCTCCTTTACAAATATGCATGGACCCATCATTGCATGCTACATTCTCACATTTTTGTCAATGGAGATCAAAACTATTATAATAAAGTGTTTGAAGAAAGTGTTTCTTCAATTTCAAATGAGTTTGGGAAGCTTCAGGTAATTAACCAGATTAATTGTATGATTGCAAGCAGACATTTAATTCAATATATGCCAATTCATAATGTACTTTCTTATCAACAGCTGCAGCTGTAAAAAAAATTTGGATTTTTGTTAAGAAAGCTAAAAATCTTGTGGGCTATATGAGTTTCAGGTTCTGATCTATCTTCCAATGGAAGAGTAAGTTTATTACTGTTGCAGACAAAGTCTATCCTAGTCTTCCTTTCTTCATAAATTACAGAAATAGTTACATCACTTTTTTTTTACCTCTGAAGTAATTAACTGTAACCACATCAGTTGCTTTACAACCCCTTTAAAATTCTGAAAAATTTGCAGCAACAGACCAAAATTGGGGTGCTAATTTTGCAGCCACCTCCCTGCATGGCATACCTCTGTGCCAGAGACACCCCATCTGATCCACTTGCAAATCCCCTCTCATATCACCTCACGTGGTGCCTGTAGCCCTCCATAGCAAGGCAAACCACAGCAGAAGTTCATTACCACACTACGCCAGACTGAAAACTGCTGCTCTTCAGGACCTCGTTCATGAGCTGAGCAGACATCCCTGCCTCGAGGTCAGAAACATCCATCAAAACAATTGAGCAAATGGCTGGGGACAGCAACAGCATCTGTTGTCAGGTCTGATCCTCATCCCCTCCCGTGTGTCTGTGAGCCTGGATTCTCCAACAGAGTTTAGGTTAAACCAGAAAATAACTTTGTGCCTACAACATCACAGCAAAGTCACCAATTTCCAAAAGGGCTGTTTGCTTTTGCTGAGCAAAATTAGAACCAAACCACTGAAATTTATGTTCATCCCTTCTCTATTTTTCTAGGATTATACCAAAAACAAATATTTGAGGTGACTCCTAGACACTAACTATAAGAAACCACGTCTCTACAATAAAGCTCCACTTAAATAAATACTGTGGAACACACACTAAAAAAGCTTAGCCTGATAGTAGGAGGGAACAGTAAGAAAGTTCAGAGGGACAATAATTGAGGGTAGGCATGTCTGCTTTGAAATCATACACTTTCAAGCATTTTGATCAAATACACTCAGTAACAAGCAAATTAAGTGTTATTTCATTTTGGAGATCAAATATTATAAGAGAAGGTGACCTGAGCACCTGGATGAACTACCTAGTTACTTGAATTTACTTGGAAAGGCAACATTTTGTTGTCAGAAGCAGTCCATAGTCCATAAATCTTCACCTAGACTTCAGCCTAGCATTTAATATTCCTTTCAGCCCTTACTAGAACTGGAGGTAGGTTTTTATCTGAATATGGCTGAAAAACAGTTGTTCTGCTACTGGAAAATGAAACAGAAGAATAAGCAATAAGGTACTAGAGCAAGGAATTCTTTTGGCAGACTCATTAGGGTTTGGCCTTCAGTATAAAGATTCTAGTATATTTTCTTTAGGGAAGCAGAACTACCCATCTTAACATCAGACACAGCTGATTTTATTGGGGAAAAAGAATTGCAGATGATTCCTAGAGCTCAGAGAACCTGAATTTTGCTGATAAAATCCTGTTAAAGACTCATTCTCCTCAAAGGACACTAAGGTGTCTTGCAAAGCTTGAAATACAGTTAAGAGAATTTTTATATGCTTCTATACATAAAGGCTGTATTTTTCAGGAAAAAAAACCTTTGATTTGATTGAAAAATAGTTTCTGAATTTGTTCAATGGCTTTTCAGGAAATATTTCCCCATAATCACTTTTTTTCTCCTAGTTGAACTCATTTGAACTGTTTTTTTCCTCACAAGATAACAAATTTATGGGGGTTTGCCTGCAGGTAACAATATAGGATGCATGAGCTTTAACTTTCCCAAATGGACGACATTTATACCATTGAAAGCCCTCATTTTTAAATCATTCAACTAAAAGGCCAATTCCATGTAATTGGTAACCTTGCATGTGTGCTGGGGTGCCTCAACTTTGCTCTGTCATCTCTGATTCTGCTCAAAGCATTGTCAGAGGGGAAAAAAAGCCTTGATTGTGCCCACCTGCTTGTCTGCAAGGAACCTCTAGTCACATGCAAGGAACCTCGGAAGTCAGGAGACTGACTGAGAAAAGTATTTTAGAATATACTTTTTAAGAAGATTTGTATGTTTCCAGGGTACGGAATGCCCATTTTTAGGTCAAATTTCTTGATTCTTCTGACTTGTAGGAAAATACCACCTAGTAAAGATGTTTGTGATGGCAGAAAGTTTGCCCAGTGTCTCTTTGCTGCTTAAGTAGGTGCCAACTGCCTCAGAGTTCTGGGTTTTCCCAAAAGAATAAAGGAACTGATCAAATGAAAAACCTAACTCAGCAATTTTATGAAGAGTTGGTTTGGCCATCTCCTCCCGTTACTTATTTTGGCCAAGGCTGAATACCAGATTCCAGCTTAATAAAACAGGATTGAATCAATATTTTTTTAATGTTTGAGTGAAATGAAAAATCAGGAGCTGGGACTAAAAGGTTCAAAGCACATCGTGGTACAGTGGCAAGTGGTAAATTCCATGTTGTGCAAACTTTAAAATTTTATCCAGTGCAAGTCAGAGTATTCAGAGAATGAAATAGTAGCATAAACACTGAGTAAAAACAAATATTTCAGACTACTAGATATTTTTAAGAGATCTAAGTATGTAATATCTACCAGCCACAAAATCCTCACAGAGTACAAACAGATCACAGTGGGAGATCAAACACAGAGACACGTGACAGAAGGAGTCTTCCAGAGAATGGGAACTTCAGCAACCTCTCTCTCAGATATATATTTGAGATATATTGTTTTCTTAATTTATGGTATTCAGACCAGTCCTTTATTTTCCTGGTTTCAGCCTTTCATACTTTGTCTCAGAATTAATTTTTTATCTGCTAAAAGCATCTTTAACACTGCGGCCAGTTCTGCTTGCACTCTCCCACTCGCTGAAGCTGCAAGGGATGAAGGAATTCATCATCAATATGCAAGAGATAGATTATACATTTTTTTAGTTAAAACTAAGTCACAGTAAGTGACTCTTTTCTGTGAGCCTGATAAATATATCTGTGAGTGGCAAGGTGAACATTTGGCTGCTGTTCTTGTTTTATAGAAGGAAACAGGATTGACAGAAAAAGGGGAGCAAATGATTACGTAAAACAATTATACAAGCAATAAATAGTAATAAAGAATTGGTAGGGTGCTATTTTTAGCAGTAGAAATAAAGATTTGGTTTAAATAACTATAAACATGAAGTACTAGGAAAGCCCTAAAGTTTGAAGCTTCAGACTTCAGTAGTGTCTTTTTAATAGCATAACCCTTCACCCTTTGAATTAATAAAGCTCTTCATTAGCAGCACCAGTGCATCATTTTTACTCAGGGTGGTCCACCCACCATATGTGCCAGGCAACAGGGACCACTCCCATAGGCCAGAGGCAGCATCTCCTGACGGGGATGGGTCACATCCTTAAGGAAAGCTCATCTGCCACCTTCCTTGCACCTGCAGATGCAACAATAACTCTGACTGCCTGCACAGTCCCACCCCACAAACTCTGTTCACAGTCCTCCCAGCCAAGTATGTGCAAGTTGTCCTATAACCATTCTTGGTTTTATTTGGTCTTACAGAAGGTCTTTTTGTCCATTTATTTCAGTTTCATTGGAATTACCATTTTCCACTCTTAGCATCAACTGCATGTATTATATTTCTATCACTATTACAAAATATTAAACATTGTTATTTACATTAAAAATTACTTTAATACTTTGTTTCAATTCAAAAATTCTAAAATTTAGTTCACCTCCTAATTGTGAAACCTTGAGAGTCACAATACACATGTAAAACCAGTTCAAGAAAAGGTTCTCAATAAGGGATTATTGCCCCACAGAAGTTCAGCTGCAGTATTAGGACGTATTTGTTTAGTGCTTTTTTTTCCCTCCCAAAATTCTGAAAATTTTCTAGCAGGATGTTTTCACATCCTTAATAGCCCTAATGTTGGTTTTCAGATTTCTCCCCCACCACACTATTATCAACTTGTTTGTATCAACTGAAATGATTATTTCCTCAGAGTGCTGCACAGGAAAAACTCAAGACAGCTGCTATTTTTACTTCAACGAGATTGTACAAAAGCACTGCAAGTCAGAAAAATTACTCAAAATGGTAATGCAAAGTCAGTGGGGAACCAGCTCACTTCATTAAACATCTGCATTAGAAGTCTCAGACTCACAGAAATTAAATTGGTTTACAGTAATCCATAATATTTACTGTAGCACCAAGTGTATTCCCCAAGATAGGGAAGGGAGCAGGAATATAGAATTAGAAACTCAAGATTGGAACTGAAGAGCTTCCCATGGAGAAAGTCACCAATTTACAGATCAAGACAGTTGTGTGCAGGTATATTGATTGACAAGATCCCTTAAATTATTTCCACTAAATCCTTGGAATAACTGTGTTTTCCCCTCTACTCATAAAAACTTTTAACTCTGCATTTCTATAGACCAGCCAATTGCAGAGGATAAATTTTCAAGTTCAGAGGGAACCTCACACCGGTGAAGTTAAAGACTGAACACAAGGTGTACAGGTATGCACTATTCTTGCTGGGTATCTCTAGTCCATAGCTCTGGCTGGGACCATAACTTGGTGCTAGAAACACCTTCACACTTGCCTAACACCAATACTTGCTAATGGATTTCCTATAATCAGAGGCAGAGAACTTCACAGAGATCATCACATTTTGCTTATCAGAAAGCATAGAGATAACAAGCCTCAGGAATTTTCTCCTCTTCCAGGTCACCAGCTACTGTCGTAGTGCCAGGGTGCAGGCACAGAGTCAGCTTCAGCTGAGGGCAGACCACAGCATACGTCCTTCCTGAGCAGTACTTCCACTGCATACAAAGGCAAACATGGACCCCATTACCAAGCCAGTATTCCAGCATTTTCCCTAGCAGCTCAACAGTTGAATCATCCTTTCCTTTCAGATGAACATCACAGCTGACCACGCAGAACTGAACAAAGTGCTTGCCTCGATATGTGGACAGTCCCCCAAAATTCAAAGGACAAAGATCTCATCTCATATTCTCTTGCCTGAACCAACACACAGTGCTTGAAACATAAAGAAACTTGTAGTAGGAAAATCTATTGCAGGGATTAATTTGCTACCTGCCTACTCAGTAAAACAAGTGTTTAAGGCAGATAATGAGAAGTTGTTCCACCGGGGAAGAGTAGATTATTAAGTGATGCTGTAATTTTTCCTTAATTAGTTGGTTAGGCATCTGCAACTTAATCTTGCTTGAAACCCAAGGAAGGATCCTCATTGGGCATAAATACCCTCAATTCAGTTACCACCATGTATTACCACAACACACCTGTACAATAACATTCATGTACTTTTCACACTCAAAGTGAGGGACCATAATACAATTACTATTTTCAAAGTTTGCCACTTACGCATCAGAACAATGAAGACACGGCATTACCATCCCAGCACACTAAGCATAAACATGAGAAATCTTCTAGTGATATTTCAAAGACATTTTGGATGTCAAATGAAGTCATAGAGCAGATACAAGGATCTTAAGAAAAGGACTTGTAAAATCCTATAGGAAGATAAAAGCAATTGGCCTGAAAAGAGGGAACTGAGATAGAGGCATCAAAAATTGATGAAGCAGAAAAGATACACAAATGAAAAATGTGTTTTGCTTCCACATTCCTCTATATTGGCCCAAAGCACACATCTGGATATATGACACATGATAGCAATGTAGCGCACAAATTAAAATGCATTGATTTTTACCAAATAAATATTTGTTTTAGTGAAAATCTATTGCAATTACTTAAAGTATCCTTTTTCAATACAAATTTATCTAAGAATACACAGGCTGGCTGCAGTGGCAAAACAATTACAGAGCTTATCCTGTAGATCTTTGTGGTGCCCTTGAATCTTGTCCTTTAGAAAAAAATCATTAACTCTGCAGATATTTGTGTGTATTGGGTTTTTTTGCATTATCACTTCCAAGACAATCTCACCTATACTTCCATGTTGGGTGCATATGACTCTCTCCATGTCTACTTTTTGGTTTTCAACCACTACTCTAACCTAACGTGGGTGCTGTCACAATTCTTGGCCCTAAAAGTCTGATTGCCTCCGTATCTTTGGGATTAAGAGCCTTTGACAGGCAGCCTTTCTTCACCATCAGTTCTAGTTGTGTAGAACACAAAACCTCAAAAAAACATACTTACAGGAGCATCACCAGCACAATTCAAACTTTACTCAGCACCTGTGGATGCTGCTACTGATCCCAGCTGAATGCTGTCCTTTACTTTGCACTCTCTGTGGTACTGGAGTTTCAGATATTGTCTCAACTCACAATCAAATACTGAAGGAAAAAAGTTGTTACTTCATTTACACTCTCATTTTGTACAAAATGAGGTTTTTCTTACACTTGCTCCTCTCCACCCTTTTCCAAGAACTCTGCGAGCCAATCACGATGAATCTGTTGTATTTAACTAGCACAAGGCTCCTAGGATCTTCCAAGTACTTAGTAAACGAAAAAAAAAATTCAAACTATATTTTAAGCTAAGGAAACATGGTATGGCACCCCACTTTCCTAGATGTGCAGCCAAAATACATCTAGTTTTAATTTAAGTTCAGTTAGAGAAAAAGGCAAAAGCAGACAGGGAAAATACAGATCTGACGTCGTGAAATTAACTGGTTTTGTAAGTAAATCTGAAAAATCAGCTTATATCTGTTTTTTCTTCTTTTCTAAGAGGTTACACAGTCTTATTATTCCACGAATATTCCCAAATCCATGTAAGTTTATATTCTTAAAGAAACTGAAACTAAGCATCTCTTAAGAATCCTGCAAGAAATCTTAAAAGAAAATCCTAAAAGAGAATGTTCTCCTGGCTCTGTCCTGTATTAACACACACAATGATTTCGCCAAAAGTCAAAATGTGAAACTTAGTCAAGAAGGAGACATTGTATGAAAAGTAGTCCTGCAAGTTTACTGATACATGCTAGAAGTGATAATAATTTTCCTTTGGTTGCTGCTGCTAATTACCCAATTAAAATCCATCCCAAATAGGATGGCTTGCACTGTTTATCCTTTTTACAGAACTGTTCATTAAATACAATACCAGGCAGGCATTAATTGTCATTGTTATGCAAAGTCTCGTGTTTTCAAATTATACACTTTGCTTGACTAAAAAAAGCCAGGCAGGAAATCCTCTTGGAGCGCATTTCTGGACTCATGAAGGAACAGAAAGCAATTAGGATCAGTCAACAAGAGTATACCACAAGGAAACCCTGCCAGACCAACCTGACCACCTCCTGTGTGGCCTCCTAAATAATCAGGTTTGTTGAGAAGGGGAGAGCAGCAGACAGCATCTGCTTGATGTTTAGCAAGATTTTCAACCAGTCTTTTATCCAAGTTCTGCTCTCTACGCTCTGAATGGATGGATAGGTCTAATGGTTGGAAGACCAAGCTCATAGGCTGGTGGTCAATGGATTAGCCATCTCTCCAGACGGAGACCAAAACCTTCACCTTGCACTCCTGCAGCAAGGTCAGGGCTAAGGCAAGAACTGAGGTAAGGAGAAATGTTCACCTGTGTGTTATCAAAGGCAGATCAGGAGTTACTGCCACTGAACTGTTTTCTTTGCCATCTTTGCAGGCATCTGAGAGGGTCATAAGCATTCCCTGGGTTACAGCTGAAAAAGTCTGTGTTGCTTTCAAGTAATTTAGATTATAATCCACCTGGAAAGGAGGTATTTTTACCTTTATTTCTGTTCACAGAGGCACAGCAAGATTACCTCCAGCTGCATTAATGCTCACTATGTTTCAGGGTCTGCTTGAAAGTTGCAAGAAATGATGAAATAATGGGCTACGGGAAACTCTGGCACCTTCCAGATGGAGATCAAGCCTACTGTCAGTTTACTATAGATGTTTAGCCAGCCAAGTTTCAGTTTAAGATACCCCACTTTTGGCACTGCTGCCTCCTGAACACTGCTGCACAGCATCCTGGCAATGCTCAGCCCTCCAGCGCACAGCCCTCCTCCCTTGGAGCTCAGCAAGAGACACTTTGGAGTGGATTCTGGAAGCACTTCAAAAAGCACAGCCATAATATTCTTCACAACAGTTTCCTATAAGTAGAGATGCATTTTTCACTAATGAAATGCTAATACATAAATAACTGAATATTTATGGCAGTTGAACATTAACAGTGAACACAATAATAAACAGCCATTTAGTTCGTAATTGTATTTTTCCCATTAATTCTTATTTTGCTACTGCAATTCCCTTTATGGAAGGGCAACATGTCACCTAAACCTTGCATTATAGACCATAAACAGGTGATAAGTGGATACTTAATGCAAAGAGCGGGGGTTTAAGCTATGAATTTAGAGAACATTTCTGAGGGCTGAATTCACCTTTAAGTGCAGATTTATCTGTTGCACAGCCTTTGTGCCATCCCCTTCCATCAGCAAAATCATAGGTTTTCGGCTATCCATGTAAAGAACATACTGCTGTGAAGTTCCAGTTGTGCAGCAACTTACATTCCCTCTAAACATTAGCCGACAGAACTCTTTGAGGGTTATATCTGTAAACCATTTGGTTTTTTATGCATCAGGAAGGCTTTTTATTAACAAGTTTAATATTACACCAGTGGACAATATGCTTGCAGTATACACCAGATGACTCATCACAGTTGTTGATATTTTTATTCTGTTTTGGGTTTGGTTTGTGTTAGTTTCCAATAAGGTAACACTGTCAGAAAAAATAGTGAGAAACAAAGCTGTAAATGCAGACCAGGGAAAGGGCAATTAACAGCAATTCCTGGGGAAAAAAATAGAACTTCTATGAAGTGCAGAAGTTGTATTTTTCATCATCAATGGCATTGCCATTGTCATTATTAATATGTCTCTTTACATTACTGGCACTTTAGTGCAGTTAATGGCCCATTTCCCAAGCCACCTCGCTCTTAATCTATGTCTTTCTTTATTAAACTACTGGTAAGTGAGCAAAGACAGTGCTCTTTATTAACGCATTCCATTGAAGACTGGATGTTGCATTGCTTCAAACAAGAAGTACACAGATCCCTACAAATATTCTTAAATTATAAATAACACATGCAATTCATGTCTTAATATCCATTAGTTCAGAGACTCTGTGGCAATTCATTTTCAACCCCATAATGTATTTTTAAAAGTCTGTTTTATTTGCATGGGTGTATTCAGAGTGAGCAAATGCAGGAATTTTTGTGCCTGGAAATACTGATAAACTTGGATTTTCCACTTACTACTCATTTAATAAAGTCAAACTGATTTTCAGTAATTTTTTTAAATAACAAATTGTTGTTCTACTGTAACTGTGAAAATAAAATATGCATTTAAGGATAAATATTCATTACTTCCAAGAACAACTAGAGAAAGTAATTTCAAAAAAATTAAGACCAACTACATGCCAAAATATGGAAATATTTGCTACATTCTTTTCATAGAAAGAACAGAAGGGCCACAACTGCTGGTTCCCAGACTTAATTTTTTCCTACTCTTTTCACACTTCTGCTCCAGAAAGATTAACTGAATGGGCAAATGTGAATATTGTGTTAGGCCACACACTACTGCGTACCTGTTTATGTGGCAGAATTTTGACAATAGAGTAGATCAAGGGTCCAAAGAAACTGCCTGAATACTTTCCTCAGGACTGACTATACTGATATAGGAAGGTTACTCGTGAATCTGCCTTTCTTCCCTGTTGGTGCAAGGAAGGAAGGCAGGGACCCTCATTATTGCCTGAAGCCAGAGCTTCCCTAAAACCACACTGGATTACAAAATTCTGAGGGAAGTAACTGAAAAGGTCTGCTAATGGTTGTGCTTATAAATGTTCTCTTGTGACAGTTTCCCAGTGTTGTTTGCAGTGGAGAACTGCATGAAGCCAGTTTTACCCAATCCTTTCCTATAGTAAACAGATCTCTTGATATATCACTGAAATGTGGGAAAGTGGTGAAATATTTCAAACCAAAAATATTCTTCAATAGCAAAATTTATTTGGATAAAGAAAGATGGAAGTTTGAACCCAGTATGAAGTATAATTCTGACTGAAAAATGTTAAGGAATGCAAGTTTCACATCCACCTTTTTTTTTTCTGCTGAAGAGGCAATCACCCAAACATCTAATCTGTCACAGAAAGCCTGACTGTTGCATTCAGTTTCTTTGAGACTCAGATCAGCTGTGATATGTCATTTGACTTTGAGGCTCTTTAAATTCATCCATCACATTCTTTAAAGCTTTGCACATCACCTTGTGCATAGAAGATGCTCAGAAAAAAACCCAGAACAACACCAAGATGATGCTGTGTCACCCTGCCAAGTTACACTGTGAAACAGGTTTAAAAAAAAAAAAAAAAGGAACTGATTGTTGCTCCCTCAAATGTTAGATGACTGCTTTAAGACTTGGCCTACTTAAGGTACCCACATTCATTTATAATTCTACATTTAAAACTTTATTTCCTGATGGAATTTGACCTAAATTCATGAACAGTTTCAGATCACATTACCCTGTATAGATTATTCACCAAGGGGAAGACACCCCCAACTCTGAATATTAAATTTATGAGAAAATTATCTCAATGGCTTTCTCCAAGAAAACCCACAAGAGGATACATTCTGGTGTGGAAATTTTTCTGACCTTTTATTAAGCCTTAAAAAACGTCACAGAAGATGGTGGGGCGGGGGGCTGTGGGTATTTTTTCTGGTTTTTTTCCCCCTACACTCAGAAGTTTAAACTTTTTTCTTTTCCACCCTTTTCACACTCAGCCCCAGAGCATTCTATCTCCTTCCACATCATTGAATTGCTGCATGCCCATCACCTTTTCCATCACACAGAGCTCAGACGTACATGATGCAGACCTGGTGTTGCATTTTGCACTCCAACTGACAAGATGCTCTGGTTCATTTCTTTCCTTTTCTAAGGGTCAGTTTAACAGTAAGGTCATTGATTATAGGAGCAAATAGGTAAGAGCAGCAATAATCTAAGAAACCATGTTATGCATTCTCAACTATGAGAGGACAAGTTAAGCCATGTGGAAGCACAAAACTTAGCCTTCGCTTCTAGACTAACATCTCATTGCTTGAGCTTGGACTAAAAACTTCATAGGACAACTTATTTTGGTAAGGCACAAACCAGATGAAAGCACTGTTCCTATACAGCCCATAGATAACACTGTACATACTCAGTCACCACACTTCAGCTACTGAGCACAGACATCTTGTAGAGGACTAATCTTCCATTATACCTGATAGAGCTTCAACACTAAAGCTGAAATCACTTCTATCTCTAAATATTGAAAAGATTCTGTTGTTGATTCTGACTGCCAGAGGCAAATTCACTGTTGATCTCCTTGTAAGATTTAACACTGAAATTGCTAGAAGAAAAAAACAAGACAGATAAAATTAAACTTCAAATATAAACAGAGAAGAAAATTAGGTGAAGTATCAGTCTATCTAACTCCTCACAGCTGATTATAACTTACCAAGACACACACACCTATCATATAAGCAACCAGATAGAATATTAAAAAATTCATATTAAATACACTCGGAAAATATGCATAGAATTCCTAGAATAAGGGCAAGTGGAATGAATGACATCAGATTTTTTTGTCACATGAAGTAATTGACTGTTAACATATCTCCTACCTTAAAAAAGAAATGTTGCTGAATTGCCAAGAATAATATTTTTCACTGTTCTCAAACAATTTTTCTCATTGTGTAACTAGATCAATCAGGTAAATTAAAGAACACAGGATATTCAAAAGGAAGAGCTAGTTTTCACCAGGAATCTGACCCACTGGCAGGCTGGGAACATCTCTTTTACAAAGTGGATCTTGAAGAACAGGTATTGTCAGAAAAATCAAACCCCTCTTATGTAGTAATGACCAGCAGTGTGGCAATTTCCTCCCTGGTGGTCTGTGAAGAGCAGCTCCCAGCCCTGTAAAACCTGTCTGAGTATTGGATTTGCAAGCTGAGATAATGCAAGACACCACTTCTAAGTAACTGCTCAGTCATCAAAGCATTAGAGAGTGATTACTTCCCTCTCCTTCTGTGAAAAATCTGAAGTAGCCATAAATGAAGTGTCTCCTACTTCAGCAACAGCTGCTGATCCTGCAACACAAACACAGGCAATGCTACCTCTGACTACAGGTAAGGACTTCCCATCCCAGAAATAATCACACTTCTAACCTATGGGTGGAGCTCCCAGCCAAGTAGCACTTTGAGAGCTTTGAGGGAACAGAAAATTCAGGGTCAGCACTTCTGGTGCCTCGGTTTTACCCCACCATTTGTCAAACACTCAGTAAGGGGTTGGGTTTCTAGTTTTCATGGCATCACTCAAAATAGCATCTGGAGAGAGGTGTTTTCAATATGGCATAAAAGCACAGCCTTTTTTGACCTTATCACTATAAGAAGACCTGAGAGAAAGCGAATTTACTATTTAGTAAATTGTCTGCTATGAATAATCATTCAACAGCTGTGTACAGGAAAAACAGCCAGTCTGTCGTTATGGGAAGGACCAACGACTGTCCCCGTGTAGCCTTTACAGGCACTTCTCTCAACACTGTTCTGAATTTTGCAAACCCAAATATCTTTAAGCAAAGGTGACCAAAGAAGTTTTAAGCTGAATGATATCTTCAAGATGACAACCTAACTCATTTGCATTGAGAAGAATTCTTTGCATAGCACCTTAAGGAAAAAGAAATGCTCACTTTATTTTTTCTTTTAGGTTTTAGAAAAACATATAATCTGGAATTTAATACTCAATTGTTCATATTAGAACAGTTACCTTCTTGCAAGAAGCAAGGCAACATATGGGTTGTCCAGAAAAGGACCTGTGTTCTCAAAGATTATGTGGTTGAGCATAGATTTTTACTTCATTATTAACAACCAA
This sequence comes from Oreocharis arfaki, assembly GCA_013398015.1. Classification (NCBI taxonomy): domain Eukaryota; kingdom Metazoa; phylum Chordata; class Aves; order Passeriformes; family Paramythiidae; genus Oreocharis; species Oreocharis arfaki. The sequence goes on along the minus strand of VZRR01004766.1, from coordinate 337,229 downwards.
AACATCTGCTCCTCCAGACCGTGACTTCTTAGTCTTCACTTTCTCTAGCTGCCTTTTAACAATTTTGGTTCTTTAGCTAAAAGAACTGATCTGCTAAGAATCAGTTGCTTTATTGCAACTTATTGTTTCACTGCCTCCAAAACAGTGATACTGTGATTTTATTTTTAGGAGCCGAATTTTAAGTGGCAACTGCAAACCAGTATTGAGAATAGTTTCTACAGTAACAATGCAAGAGAGTCATGTGATGGAGTACTGGCACCAAGGTGGTAAATGGGAGAGTGTGGTCTTTTTTGGATGACTCCTACATCAGCAACCTTAATGCAAATCAAATAGATATGAAAAGTACCAATCTCTAGCCAGAGTATGGTTTTATATTACCCAAGCTATATTTCATTCAGTATCAGCATTTCTTACAGAAGCTTCATGAAAAACATCATTTAACACTTTCCATTACAATTTAATTTAAGGACTAATAATATTGTACCTGTACAATCTACTCAACATAAGGGCAGACAGGAAATTGAAAATACATTGAGAAAATCTCTTAGTACTGAAATCACCTTTATGTTTGTACAATAAAATCACTGTCAAAAGACCTTGCTACTTGTCCAATAAAAGATATAATGAAAAAGCAAGTTCAAACTGAAATGCAAACCAAAGTAAAACAGTTTACTGAACCATCTAGAAATGATAAATATTTTAGTAGGACAAGGGAGGCAATTCTACTCCTCCATTCCGCTCCCAAACCCACTCCCCTCGGAGTACTGCATCCAGCTCTGGGGTGTCACGTAGGTCTGAGACTTTGAACAGAAGTGTAAAGGGATTTTAGGAATCTTTTGTTTGAATTTCCTATACCATTGCCACCTTTTTTCTTTTTCATTCCACCCATATGTGGATACAGAACATCTGAAAGAGAAGGAATCAAAAAGCTGAGCAGAAACAAAGGCTGGTGAGCGACATCCCTGTGTGAGGCACTAACTGGGAATTTTCTCAGCTCTGGTGCTGTCAAGTAAAGGAACCACGAAACCTCCAGAGAACCAACATGCTCCACACAACCATTCTGTAGCAAGCAGGTACTGCTGCATTCATTCCTGCTAATCTAACTTGTTGGAACAATTAAGGGAGCACGGTGTTCTCTAATAAGTGCAGTCATTTATTTAGCTTGTACCTTGTTGCCACTTCATATTTTACTTCAACTTCTAACTGCTCTTTCCCAGAGAAATTTGACTCAGCTGCACATTACTTCCTAAGCGTTTCCTAACTTTTATCCCAAACCCTGCATGCACACACTTGCCTTCTCAGGACTGGTGTTGGATTTCAGGTTTTGGGATCTTTTATTTGGGTTGGATTTTTTGGGGGAGGTTTTTTGATTGCTTTTGTTTGTTTGCTTGCTCGCTTGCAGGTTTTTGCTTGGCTTGTTGGTTTGGGGGTTTTTTTGTTTAGATTGGTTTTGGAGGGGGAAATATTTGTTTGGCTTTTGCTTAAGTTATTAGCTAGTTTTCCTTTTTCTGTCTGAACTTCCCCCTGACTTCAGCGGTCCCTTCAGGAGGGCTTTCTTAGCTCAGTTTGACCCTTCAAACTCCTCGAAGAACCCTTCGAACTTCGAAATACTAAATATTTCCTCCATGGCTAGAGTTACCCAATTCAAATTCTTGTTGAAAGCCTTAGTAAAAATAAAGAGCACTTCCAAGATAGACATCATAGACATCGTATTGAAATAATTCTTCTTGGGTGTTGGTGTTTTGGTTGGCTTTTTTTTTTTTTTTAGTTTATTTTTCTTTGGTTGGTTTGTGGTGAGTTTTTGCAGGGTTTCTTTTTTGCACATATATATATTTAATTTTCTTGTTAAATAGGGTTTTCAGCTAATTGGACACATTGCAGTTGTAGCTTTGTTATAGGTTTTGTCTTCTTCGACAGACATCAAGTATCTGAGCCACTTACTCAAGTGTGAGAGTTAAATGATTCCCATAAGAACTGCTGAAATATCATTTCTGTGGTTTACTTTTGAAGCCAGATAGGGAAGGCAAGATTGGGAAAGTACACACACAGCAGAACAAGGAAAAAAATCCAGGTATGATATTTTTCTGCTTAAGGTAATAAGGACCCATTACTTTCTGAAATAATATTTTGCTTTCATTTGCAATTCTTCACACGACTGATTAAAATCATAGAACACCACCCAGCCTTCTATTATCTGTTGAAGTCAAGTTGCTTAGGTATTTGTATTTGTGCAGCAATTATATAAATAGAATGGTCCCATTTGCCTTTTAAGGAGTTATTTCGGTTTGAGACAAATTCAGGGAAATGTTCTGAAAGGAAGGTTTCTCCGAAAGAACGTAGGTTATAGCTACTCTTTTTTTACTAGGTTCTGGAAAAAAAAATTTTTGGAGGAAAGTGAAGAAGAAACAAAACTATTTCTTTAACAAACACACGGGAAAAGAATAATAATGTTAAATAATGAAATCTTTCGCTGTGGAGAGAAACTTGGAAGATTTTAGAGTCTTTCTGTGGGTGTGGTGTCTCTCCTTTTCTTTGGAGCTGGGTTGCCCTGAGTCCCCTCCGGGCTTTGGTGGAAGGTTTTCTCAGTGAGTTCTGGTGTTCGAAACAGTCCAGAAGAGAAGAAGGAAAAAACCAAAGTCCCAGGAAAAAAAGAAGACTCTCTGTCTCTCTCCTGAGAAAACTAGAGCCAAAAATTGGCTGAAAAGCAGGAAAAGAGCTTCCTCCCCTCTCTGCAGCAGCAGCAATTATTTCTGCAGTAGAAGAATGCAGAAAAGAGTAGTCAGAGTGACTCTGGAGCACAGAACTGCTTTTAAAAAGTTCGTCTGGCTTTTTTTCTTTCTATCTCCTCTCTTAGGCTCAGTTTAAAGGCACAGAAAGGCACAGGATTCATATCTGGGCAATATGGGATACAACATCATAAAGTCACCCTGAGACAGGAGTAATGGGATGGTACTGACTGCTCTTATGCTCTACAGACATAACTTTTTAATTAATTTATTATTTTAGAAGAAATTTTAAGGCAGAGGTATATTTTTTTCAGTAAGATAATCAGCAGTTGATTCATTTCTACTTTGATCTATGCATTCTACAGTAAAAATTATCACTTTTTGGGTAGCTATTAGCAAAATACTTTTGAGCTAATATTTTGGCATATTGCCTAATGGCAACAAGTCGTCAATTGAGCTATTTCCAACAGACACCACAAAAAGGCTTTTAACATATAACAGACTGTTTTAATATTGTTTCCCTGGAGAAAACATGTGAGCTTGACTAAAGTTCTCCGCAGTAGATAAATATTTTATACATTGAAGAGGCTGCTGATGAATATAGCTGGATTGAAGAGATAAAGTAGACACGCATGGCTATTTAAAAAATTAGTCACTTTCCCTAAATAGAGACTTTTTCCCTTCAGAGCTGAAGGTACTTCTCATATACCAATGTCTCTGAAGATATTTTAGAGTAATTTCACAAGAGTGTGAAAAACACAAACTTATTAGAATAAACCTTATTTTAAATGTTGCAAGTTAGTCTGCCTAAAACTCCGAGTGAGTCATTTTGCTCCTTGAATGGATGATAAATGAAAATGCTGAATTTTAGTTGGACCCAACAAGTGATACTTAATCACATGAACTTACTCTCTCTTTAATAGTAATGAAAATCTAGCAGGACTATTTTATCTCTCCAGTTGATCACCACATCAGTCTGAGAAGAGGGACCATTTCCCTTTTGTGTACTCACAATGGATTTCAAATACTGCTGCACAAATGATTCAATACAGGCCGTGGCCTGAAACAACGCACCAGGAATTTATTGAAAATTGCCCTTTATTCGCCTTACAGCAGTGCTCTGCTGGGAAGGATTTCCAGTCCTACATCACATACTGCTCACAGAGCTGAGAAAGAAGAGTTGTTGTATCCACCAGAAACAATTTCCATCCTCAACACAGCCTTAAATTGCAGGTGGAAAGCAATTTCGAGTGTGCCAGCTTATCACACAGACAAACCACAGAGGCACCGAGTGCAGTGGTGGAACAAGGAGTCTGGCTCAGGCAGTGCTATGCACATGTGCTGACTGTGATCATACACACACATGCCTGAATAAAGAAAACACCAAATTTCCTAAAAATATCATCTTTTCAAACACTGAGAGATACACAGAGTGAACCAAAGTTCAAAAACATTCCTGTCCCCAAAACTACAGCATAGAAAGCCTCAGCCCAGTGAGAGCACCAATACAAATATTTAAGCTAACACAGCAAAAAAAGTTGAAATAATTTTGTTTCCTACCTTATTTTTTGACCCTGAATCTGTTTTTGCAAGATCCATTTTTAAGCACAGCAAGATCTAACTGTGAGCCATCTGCATGTGAAAGAGCAAATCTAAAGGCAGATGAGAAAATACTGAAAATACCCTTTTTACTCGTGTCCTGGGTGTCACAGAACACCCTGACATGCACACCCTTCTCCCAGGGTTTGACCTGAGAGCTGAGAAGTCCAGCTACAAGACCTGTTGAGACATCTGAAATCTGGAGATTAAATTCACATTTCTTGGCATATAGAGGCTTTCAAAAGAGTCTCTGCAGGAGTGGCTGAGATATAAGATACACAGAATTGAATAGTTAAGAAACCAGTAAAAATCAAGGTGTGTGGGTCCAGCACATCAGTGATCTGCAAGGAGCGAGACACCTCTAGATCCAATCTGCATGAGGGCCTCCTCCACCAAATACCTCGGGAGGAGTATTCAAATACCACCACTGAGAACAAAATGGTCAACTAAGACACAACAGTGAAAGTGGAAAGCTTAATCTTTTATCTTGCAAAGGCAATTTGCCGAGGAACAGAAGGACACCTGTGGGCCCTAGGAATTACTTCAGACTGGCAAGAGATCCGAAGCTACCTGTAGGTACCTGAACCCAATGTTCCTCCATGTGAGAGGGCCAGGAAGCACCTGTATCATCCTTTCACTTAGTTCACGCTTCAAAGCAGCAGAAAGCCAGTGCTGGAGAAACTAGGTATTTCAAAATAACAAAGTTCCTAGCCATTTATTTAATAAAAATTCCCTTCTCCCATTTAACATTCTGCTTCAACATGAATTAAAAACCATCAATCTGCACGTTGTCTACTGGCTTGTACAACTCCTGTTCCATCAGTGTCGAGATACCAACTTGCAATGTCAAGTTTTTCAGCACAAATGTGGCTGCTTGTCTTCAAGTGAAGAGGAGAAACAACAGGTGATAAACTCAGACTACCTGAATTACAGCAATTGGCTCTGAAAATTACAGCACCACAAATACATTCAGTTTGACTTCTGGGTAATGGCAGCATACAGAACAGAAATTATCTCAAGGCTTTAAAAGGAAAATAGATACTTGCTTATGGGGCACATTTTAAAATAGTTCTTAGAAAAATCACAACACAGGAGTGTACTTGCAGAAACCAGAAAGGTAGAAGTAATCTGGGGAAGGGAACTCTATAAAGGAACCAAATAAATTATCATAATACCCTTAATTATTTGTGGGTTTAATCCTCCTTATTCAATATCAGACAGGCTTCCAGTTTTCCCTTCCGAAGGGGGAATAGAGATTCCAGGAATGCTGGAGGAATTTCCATGTGTTCTAACTCTCATCTCCCTCAGTAAGATGCCTCTGGCTTGTCTTCTCTGGAAATACAAACATAGCCATCGTTTCCGAGTGAATGATTCATCTCCGAGCTTTCTATTCTGGCATCTCCTTATGGCTGCTCAACATTTCAGCTCAACAAGGCAAAAACGGAAATCCTGACCTTCCCACTCAAGTTAACTCTTTTTCCTTGTCATGAAAGGCAGTTCTCTGCTCCCTGTCACTCAAACCCATCACTTGCATGTCACTGCCAGTTCTTTCCCTCCCATCCAGTATCTGGCTAAGCCTTGGTTATTACTCCTGGTATCTTTCAGGCCAGGCTTTCCTGTCTATCCGTGCACCAAGGATTCACAGCCACTATTCGCATCACAACACTGCAATTCGCCCAATGCAAGTCAACCTTACTTCACTTCATTGACCAGTCCTCCAGCTGCACTGAACGCTTTCCTCATACTTTTCCTTCTTTTTGACCACTATCTTAAAAGTAACCTCTTTTAGAGGAAATTCTTTTTCAGTGCAAGTGTGTATGTTGCAAACACACGCTGCAGTCAAGGCGTGATGACCTTTACTGGTCTCTGCTGCTGTCAAGTCAATACTGTGTCCCCATTGCCACACACACAAAATAAATACTGCAGGATACCACTCAAAGATGAGGAAGTATCAGTAATTAAGACTGGTGGACAGACTTCCTAAATCACAAACTAGAGCAGGCATGTGACAAAGAAAGAATTAAGATGAAGGGGGAAATGGCTACTCTGAAGCAGAAGGATGTCTGCAAGGAGCAAGGACATAAGGGCACAAATGAAAACAGGCAGTCCAAAAGAGCAAGTGCTTCTTATGAGATAATAGGGAGGCAGTAAGCAAAGAAAACATAAGATAGTGGCTGCACAAAAAAAAGTCAAGACAGGTGATGGTTCCACGTTTGCTGTAAATCTCCCCTTTCATGGAATCTTCACAGGTAAGCAATTTTTAAGCCCAAACCCCATTGAACAGTGATGGGAGCAATAAAGTAGTTTGAAATGAAAAGGTCTGCCAGGGTGAAAGGATGCTCAGATTAGAAATAAGCTGCACAGAAGGACAAAATTACTGCTCTGATCTGTTCAAAATCAACAGGAATCCTTGAATAATTTTAAGGTAATGAATGAGGTTTTGGTTTGGAGGAAGGGACAGAGAGGGAGAAGAAATAAATTTAAAAGTGAAAATGATTTTGAAAGAAAGATCTATCCTGAAGGAAGCTGAAAAACTGGAAACACTGATTTTATTGCCATTCTTATTGCCAGTTTAAGGAACTTCTAAATAACTTCCACAATAATATCTCAAGTCTTTCATCAATGTAAATACAGTAAAAATGCACAGTAATTATATTAAAAATGTCAGTCATAATTGCATTATTAAAATCAGTTTATTCAACAAGTCTCTTCTTTCCACGTAAAGCATGAGAAGACAAACACCCCGTAACTACTGAATTAAAATTTTAAAGCCATCTTTCATACACCTTTTTAAGCTTAAGTACAATCAAAAATTCTAGAGGTAGCAGAAAATATGTGATCCATAGATAATAGTCATTATCATATTCAAGGAGTTTAATAAAAATTAGATACAAAAATTTTGAAATAGGTCTATTTCTTATGTAAAATTACATCTGCAACAGGCATTCTTTTCAAGCCTTGTTCAAAATTTTCTAGGCCTTTGATAATTTTCTCCTCTAAAAATATCCCCAAATTCTTTTACAACAAATGCTGAATGAAATGCTGCACATCCCTTCTGAAGAAAGCTCTCACACAGTACAATTAGAAATGTCAATCTGAAAATGTCAAAATATCTCAAAAATAACCCTTTTGAAACTGCAGGAATTTAAGCGTTTCAGCATACTGATGGAAAGCTTTCTTTCAGGTCAACAGAAAACAGCACACTGTCTGCAGTGAAGCTTTTTGCTTGGATACCTCTATCCCACCCCATTAAAGCCACTCAAATTGTATTCCCTGGTATGCAATTAGATGACCAACAGATTATCAGCTAGAACTTGGACATACTTAACTCCAACACTTGGTGAGGGAAGGTGTGTCCCTCTGGTGCTCCCACGCAGAACAGAGCTGTCCAGAGAGAGGGAAGACTGTGTTTCATGGAAGTGGTTTGAAACAGCACGTTTTGAGACAGCTCAGCACAGCAAAATATTATACTCTGTAACAGCAGAGCAACAGTGAAGTCCTTCCCTCCATTTCCTTGACAGGCAAGTATCCAAATTTACTAGCAAGCGAACTCAGAAAATTCATCCTGGTCTTACGAAATACAGGTATATTTGGATTTTAAGTAGTGAAGAGATGACTTAGGTTCAGATGCTCAAGTTTAAACATTACTTTTTTTCCAGACCTGAGCCTGCAGATGTAATTTTTCAGGCTTTTCATTCAGGAAATCACATTTATTTGTTCCCCCTAGAAGTACCTCTAATAGCTGACTATTCATGTCTACAAATATTTCACAGAATCAATTAGATTGGAAAAGACCCCTGAGATCACCACATGATAAGGAGATCTGTATTGCTTGGGCTGGAAGGGAGGACATGCGTGAATCCCAGCCTGCATCAAGGAGGAGTATTGCTGTTTTATGGCCTTTCTCTGCTTGATGAAGAATGGAGCTAGTGAGGCTTCCCCTAATTTTTTAGCTGTAGGAAATACTCACTAATCACTCATCAGAAATCAAAATGTCCTACAGGACACTAAGCAGCATATTCTGAGAGAAAGGAAAAGACCACGTATCTGTTCTGACTTGCATTTTTTGGAGCCAGGTTGCTCCCAAGGTCTTGCATCTGTCACACACCCTTCACACTTACATTAATAAAATTTTCTACAGACCTGAGTTGGTTTGTTGTTGTTGTTGGTTGATTGGTTTTTGTGTTTTGGCTTGGGGATTTTTTTGGTTTTGTTTTGTTATGGGTTTTTTTATCTTCTCATCATACACAGAAAGTTCTTCACATGTTCAGGCCAAGTTTGGTGTTTAACTTACGTATTTGCTTTCAGAGATCACCAAACCAATCTATTTCTTCAACTTCTTGGAGAGGGAAAAAAACCACAAAACCCAGAGGAAAAAGATTGGAAACACTCTGCAACTGCCTCTGTCTACAAGAAAAGGCAGTATGGTGGTCCACCACCTCCTTCAGATTTCCAAAGGGGACACCAACTGGGCCCAGAGCAATCTTGTTCCATTTATTTAATGATTAGTTTGAATTTTACTTTCAAGTAAGGGAGGGAGGAAATTCAGAGGTCAGACAATTTTTGCATTCAAACACCGGGAAAACACAAATAAAACCAGGAAGAGATTGGCACATCAAAATTAACAGTTAATATTAACATCTCGTGAAGAGTTTTCATTCATTGTCACTTAGTACAAACTTATTTGTGGCAGCAATTTGCTCTAAAAAATATTGTTCGATATTCACTGGAGCTCAGAATATCTCAAGGAAAAATGTATCCATGTCTTCTAAATATTAGCAGGTTAATGCAGACAAATCAGGAACCTTAAAGAGGAGAATACTATTTAGGAAAAGTATCTGAATTTATAAACACTAGAAGAACACATTAATTAGAGACCACTGAGTTGCTCCAACATTTTTACATGCCCTTTGTGAAGCTCAAGGTTAGGACCGTGCTATATAGTGAATTTGTCAAGTGCAGCACTGACACATTTAGCTGGACCTTTAGAACAGGATTCTTGAGCTTCACCTTGAAAGAGGAAGAGACACAAATTTGATGACGGCAGACACAAGTGATCCTCGTAAACACTTTACTCTCAGTGGAGTTTATTTTGTTTGCAACACAGCTTGGTCACCTCTTACCCTGTTATAAAAGGATAACTTCTCTGGACAGATCAAGGCTGGGGAACAGTTCCAGTCTATGCAGACCAGTGCACACACATGTGTTCCCAACACAAACTGGAAGCTACTCATCCCTCACTGAGTTCCCAGAGCCCAGCTTACAGACAATCTGTGAACAGAAAGGGATGACAATGACTCAACTCCTTACACATGGCAAACTATCTGCTATTATGAATTACTCATTCAGACTCTAAACACCATATTTAAACGTGTGAATCTTCTCACTTTCTTGTTAATAGTGAAGGGCACAGTTGCATTTACATATCTTTTTGAAGGTTAGTAAAGTAGTTTATGCCAAATCCTCGTGGAGGAGGAAACTGGTACACACTCACAGTTTTGTTGTTTGGGATTTTTTGAGTTACTGTTACTTGTCAAATAGTTTTACGTCAGAACATATTAAAAAATATCCCAATTCAGGGTCACGCCTGTACCAACAGGAAAATCACCCTGCTCTCTACCAAAAATTAGTTATTCCCCAGATAATAATAAATGTTCAGGCAATAAACTCATAAGCATGGATGGAGATGAAATTAATTCATAATCGTCACAGCTAGAACAGTGAGGTGAACCCACCATGGCTGGATATCAGGAGCCCAAAGCCACACTACCACTCCACTCCCTAACTGAACAGGAGAGGCAAAATAGAACTAAAGGTTTGTGGGCCAAGATAAGGGCAGAGAGAGATCACTCAGCAGTTACCATCACAGGCAAAACATACTCGACTTGGGCAAATTTGGTTTTCAATATTTATATTAACAATTAATACAATCTATCTTACCAAAACCAGAAGTGGCAAATAACATTCCACACCAAACACTGGACTTTTTATGCCCTCCCATTATTAAGATAGGGCTCACTTTCAGAATTCAGGATATATTCATTTCTTATGTCCCCTGGAAGAAGGAGCACACAAGTCAGCCTGATTTACTGGATCAAAAAATAACACTACATAACATATGCTTGTTATTAAATGGCCATGTTAATAAAGTTAATTTTGTCCACCAGATAACATACTTAAAAGTTGACTAACACCCACAAAAAAATGTATAACATCAAGAGAAGTGCAATTAATGCACAATGTCACCTTGTTTGTCTGAAGCAGTTCAATGTCATTTGGTTCATTTTACTTATTAGTGCTTGCCTGATATTTTAGTCCATTTTCAAGACATTTTTCAGAATATCCTTCTGTAGGCATGTAGTAGTAAGTCAAGGCATTATAGAAAGATATTCTACTCCAAGACCCGTAAGTTCAGGATGGGGGGAAGGGGTTGAGGTTTACTTTTCTTATTCTAAAAACTTATCAATACATAGCACACCCAAATGACAAATCCATCTTGTTTTCACAAATTTTTCCCTCCAGAGAAATAAGTAAAAAAAAAAAAACCCTCTGTTATTATCATAAACCAAGATATGAAGATATGCACCTTCATTATCTCCAATCTCTCAAATTTCTTGTCGTTGTAATTTTTTTAATAGTTTTAATATCATAGGTATAAAACACATAGACATCTAAGTTGCAGTCAAGAAATATTGAAAAATTTTAAATAGTAAGTCATAATAGATTATAAGACATATTCTAACCAAAAAAACCTTGTCCATAATACTATATGAAATCTGAAAGATAGTTCCCAGAGTGAGGCAAAACAAGTTTAATGTTGAAGTTTCATTCTGCTGATCTGGTGGGTACAGACACATTGGGAAGGGGGTAACACAAATTACAGTAGTTCATCTCAGTTTTTAAAGGAAACCATATGTACAGAGAAGAAAATATCATAGTATTAATATGAACTGGGAGTCTCTAGTTATATACAACAAAGAATGTTGAAGAGGCAAAGCTTAAATTTTTCAAAGCATAATGAGAGAACTGTACAATCAGCAGAAGTGAAGAAAGTAAAAAGGAATGTTCTACCACAAAAACAGCAATTTCCACAACACTACCAGTATTACATGGTAACATTTGAACTTCCTAATAGAAAAGGAAGAGAGTCAAAAACCCTTTTCCTTCCTCTCCCCTCCAAAATGCAGAACTGTATTTATGTGACAAGACCAATTGTTTTATTCCAAAACTAACCCTGGAAGATACTTAGAAGCCATTTCAGCCTGGACATCACTCACCACACCAGATACCTGCACCCAAACCCAGCCAGACAAGATGATGTGGGAGCCAAAGAAACAGCAAGAATGGCTGATAGATAATAATTTAATGTTTTCAGCTGCATTATCACATAATTAATTATGGCCTCTATTGCATTTATGGAACTAGACTGTGTCAATGTACCCTATGGTTAAATATTTTGTTCTACTCAAGCTATATCCATTATGGGGCAAAGATATTTAAGCACCAGAAATCACTGTCATATCCTACATCAGATATTTAGAGACTTGCAGAAGGTATCTGCAATGATACTGAACGAGCTTTTGACTAAGAGAGATGCCTTCAAAGTATACAACGCTTAGGGTGGTATATTCCCACAAGCAGAAAATACTATTGGAGAGCAGCAATCATTATACACACGTTGCTGGCCCAAGTGCCTCCATCAGCCTTGCATTCTTTACTGCTTTCCTCAACATCCAGAAGACAAAACCAGATATCTTCTGCCAAATAATCTGGGATGCATCACTAATATGGTTTCTTTCATATAAAATTTAGTGGTACTTAGGGATGATAATTATATTATTTTAATATGAATTAAAGACTTGTTCCTATCATACCTTGATATAGTTGTTAATTGTTTTATAGAAACACCCTTATACGAAGCATGCAGTCAATAAAACCGTATGTAGAGCTGTATTTCCTCCCTCACAAGCAACATCATAATGAATATAATTTTATTTCACTGACATTGGGACAAAAGATCACTGCTAAATCCATCAGAGCTCGTAGTGAGGCCGTGGCACAGGTTGCCCAAAGAAGTTTTGAATGCCCCATCCCTGGACGTGTCCAACAGCAGGTTACATTTGGCTTGGAGCAACCTGGTGGAGTGGAAGGTGTCCCTGCCCATGGCAGGGGGGTTTGAACTGAGTGATCTTAAAGGTCTCTTTCAATCCAAATCATTGTATGATTCTATGATATTCTATCTTCATAAAATTTAGCTATAACACATTTTTATCACCCACAAAACTATAAATTGATGGTACTAGGCTTGAACTCAGTTTCAAAAAGAAACCCAAAAACAACACCAAACTTTTAGTTCCATATTTCTGATTCAGAAGACAATAGAAACATCCTGATGATTTACCAAAGGCACTGATATTACCTACATGGCATGCCAAAAGGAGCCATCAGAAGGATATATATTTGAGCTGTGTGGGAGAAGGGGGTCTGGTGTCACTTGTATGGTTTGAAATTCAGAAGCAGATTAAAAAAAATTCAATTAGTTCATGCATCTTCCGTGAGTAGGAGGTCTCATTGAGGTTGTCAGAGGAAATGCTGTTTAATCAACATGATGTCAGTCAAGTGCTTGTCCAGCCTACTACAATTTTTCCAAATCCAAAATGTTTTAAACAATAATTGATGAAAAATTATATGTAGAGATCTGTCCACTTTAAAATAAATTACAGTATTTGCGTCTTTTGCAGAAGTTTCTGGCAGGAGACATTATTACTATGTTTATTTTTAAAGCCTCCATTTCTGCAGTATGGAAAAAATGTTTAATACCCGTCCGCCCAAGTAGGATTTGGACCATCTACAAGAACATTTAATTACATAATTATGAAATTACATGAGACAGGCATTAATTTAACCTATAGCACTTTCTCCCTGAGTTGCATTACAGCAAGTGTTTCTGAAGAGTGAACCACGGGGTCGCCCAGATCCAGGCTTCCCCCTGGAAGTGTGCTGGGGCAGGTTACTCCTGGAGAGCTCACAGCTGCTGCTGCACCCACCTCAGGGATTAAGCAGCTTTACATTAGGCCGTTTTAGTGGCACTGCCTGGTGCACAGAAGGATTAGACCAGGATTAAAGACTCTAGAGATCCAACACAAGATGATACATTCTGAACAAGGTTCAGAAGAAGCTGCAAGAAGTCAGCTCAGGGCTAACACCAAAGTCAGAGCTATAGATAAGTCTCAAGACCAACTGCTGACCTTGGCTTTGATGTTTGAGTAACGTCAGCCTAGAAAACCTTGAATTCCTGCACCCTGATTGGAGCCCTCCCAGATGGCTGCTGCATGGTGAAAATCCTGGAAAGGGCCAGAGCAGGCACCTTGAGACAGTAGTGGCCAAAGCAATGTGTGAAAATCTTGTTGAATTTCATCTTTCTGGAGGACTGAGAATCAGAAGCTCTGAAAATTTCTGTTACAACCTCCTTTTAACAATTTATTACATCCATCCGTATGCCCAGAAAATTTCTCTTAGGTAACAGAAAACTATTTTTTTTAAATGAAGTGAGGGTCTAGGCAGCAAATGAGATCAACTGTATTCCATAACTCGTAACTACTGTCTGTTGGAAGTACCATAGGTTTGTATCATGCAGAGATATAGCTTAGGCTGGGAGCAGTGTGGTGGGACACCACAAGGCTGATGATATTAAGGAACTGTGAGGGCTTCTCCAGAGGACTAAAACCTCTGCATCAGCTTTACCCAACAAGGAGCAGCTTCAATTCAGATAAGTGTCAGGTCACAGAACAAAGCACATTCCACCTTATGTAGAAGTACATAAAAAAATATGATGGATGAAACAGCTTCGTAAGCATTTATGAGCTTCAGCAGGAGCTCTCAGCACAGATAAAGCTCTGCAAATTCAAAAAGAATTATTCATAAGAGGAACAGGTGTTCCTGCAGCAGTAGATGAACAAAATATTAGGGCCAAATCAAATGGAAGAGTTCATGTTTCTATGCTTGAGACTCAGGTTACCAGCTCCCCCCTAACTGAGGAGGGTTTACCACAACTACATGAACTGCAATAGGAGACTAGAGGTAAACAGATTTAGACAAACGGGAACAGAAACAACTTACAGTGTTGGCAATACCACAGTGAGGCCCTACTCAAAGCAACAGGTAGTTTAATGAAAAAGCTTGGTTTGATTGATAAATTTTTGAGTTATTGTACGCATGAGAATTCTTTTCAGCCTTCCAGTGAGCTCAGGTTATAAAAGGTGCATTTCTGAGAAACGTAACTTCATTTTTCTTTGCTTTGGAGACAAACATTCTGGGAAAGGCTTTTGAAATGACTGGGTTGTTTTGCAGCTACTGCCAGAATCAGCCAAGGAATGAAGACAGTCTCCTCTAATCATACTGAGCTATAAATTGCTATTAAGACAGCCAGTCCTTCCACAAAGCATGATTACAAAAGTATACACCTGTATTATATAAATACATTTAATTAAAAAATTCTCACAATGCATCTACACATGTAGCACCACCTGGCAAAAATGCAGCTCTGTTATTTGGAAAGAAAACTGCACTTGATCACTAATTTGGCTCAGAGCCATCCCCACTATTGATACAGACTGGGAGAAGTACAGATCAAGAGCAGCCCTGCTGAGTAGGACTTGGGGATACTGGTGGATAAAAGATAAACATTGGAATGGGACAGCAATGCACATTTGCAGCCCAGAAGGCCAATCTTAAGATGGGCTGCATAAAAAGAGTGGCCAGAAAGTCAAGGAGATGATTCTGCTCTACTCCAATCTCATGAGACCCTCCTAGAGTACTGCATCCAGCTCTGGGGTCCCCATACAAGACAGATCTTTGACAACAGCTGCAGAGGAGAGAGAAAACTGTGAGAGGGCTGGAACATCTCACATATAAGAGACTGTTTTGGGGAATGTTCCGTTTGGAGAAGAGATGGCATCTGGGAGACCTTACTAGAGCCTTTCAATAAAAGAGGTGGGGGGGGAAGGCAGGCTTATAAGAAAAACATAGATGGGCATTTTACCAGGATCTGTAGTGTCAGGACAAAGGGAAATAGTTTCAGACTCGATTATATCCAATTTAGATGGTTTTAAGAGAGGCTTTTTTTGTTTACTTTTTTGTTAACACACACAATGAGGGTGGTGAGGCCCTGGCACAGGGTGCCCAGAGAAGCTGTGGCTGCCCCATCCCTGGAAGTGTCCAAGGCCAGGTTGGACAGGGCTTGGAGCAACCTGGTCTAGTGGAAGGTGACCCTGCCCATGGCAGGTGTTCAAACTGGTCTAGATAAGCATTAAGGTCCTTTCCAACTCAAACCATTGTATGATTCCATGAACCATCCTACAGTTGACTAGGATATCCCTAATCTTCAAGCAAGAAACCGACACCATAGATAGTTTTGGACTGGAGGTTTTTTGTGGGGTTTCAGGGGTATGTTTTTGTCGCAGTTGAGGCGGACGCGCGATACACACTAATTCTAACATAAAGTGCAGGCAAAAAGCATTTATTCCAAGAGCCAGTGTCATATATATATACACTTTTGTATGTTTATCATTCGTGTTAGTTGTCCATTAGTTGCTCAACTACTACAGTAGATTCACTGGCTATTTTAACTACACCATAGACATCTCAAGAATCCAAACAAAACTGCAAACAAAGCTGCAGCCTTGTTGCTGTTTTCTCCCTCTATTGTTTTGAATTTCTTGCTTCTCTCGACTAGATTTCTCACAGGTAGAAATGGACTGTGCTGAAACCAATGTCAGACTCAGACAGGCTTTCTGACCTGCTGTTAATTCCCACATGTTTTGTTGTTGGTTTGGGGTTTGTTTTTCGAAGTTCATTAAAACCAAGATATTTTTAGACAAGCAGCAGACAAAGAAGTAGTTAGTTGTAGAAATGGGTGTAGCATTTTATACCATATAACTGGACAACCGAACATACTGAGCTTCACTCTCTCCATCATCACTAACAGAAGTATTTGAAAACTCAGAATATTGAAACTGCTCTGGTTGGTGTCCTTGAAGAAGTGGATCTCAAGGTGTTTATTATCATAACAACCTGTCACCAGAAAGCTGCTCTTACGTAGCAAATGCACTATAGGCAGATGCGTTTTAGTTAAAAACTCTGAAGCGTTTGGGGGATAAAGTGATTATTCAAAACCTAAACAGCACATTTAAATGCCTGCCTGTTGCCACATCTAACCTCTGCATCTTCAAAACTGATCTAAACAACCAAGTCAAACAGATTTCTGTCTCCACTTAATGTCACAATTTAAATGGACTTCTGTTCCACACTATCACAAACTCTGTAGTCCATTCCACAAACATGGGATTACAGGTTTATTTGAAGGTCTTTTTCTTATTGTCAGGTTTACCCTATATCATTAGAAAGAATGAATGTTTAAATTGGCAATCACCCAAGTTATTCTTTTACTTCTTTATGGTTGTTTGTCACTATGTTTCAAAGAAGCTCAAATGCAATTTTCAGAATTTATTACAACCTATTTTAAGTAGTGCAGAAGGTCCAATGACAATTTTTTGTTGTTTTACTGTTTCATATAAGATAGGCATTCGCATTTAATCATATCCAATGATTACCTCAATGAATACAAATGTGTTACATTATCTTTAAATAAATGAATGTCAATATGTTCCAGGGTAACAGAAGTAATTGCATATTGATAACAGTCATTATCATAAGTCATAGTTGCTGGCAGAAAATCCACTTGTATTTTTTAATAAGGTGCAATATTATGGTCTATTTTGAGAGGATAGCTTTCTATTTCCCCATACATAATACAGTATGACTTCAATATAGCTGGCAGACGCTGGAAATAGATAAAAATTCAGAATGCAAACCTGCAAACTGTAAGATTTTACAGTCTTTTGAAACTAGTCTGGATAGTCCAAGTACCTCAGAAAAAGCGATATGAGGGAATCATTATCTGTGCCAGGCTGATGTACCTTCTGTTTCACTCACCATAGCAGATAATAGCAACCAGCACATTATCCCAAATTGATACAACCAGATATTTCAGACTTTGCATTGTAGCTCATTGCAGTTTGCAAAGTAATCTGAAAGACACTTGAGAAAGGGACAAGTCCCCCCTGTTTTTAAGGGGCACAAAACTTTAAAGCTAACTCAGATATTCTGTCTGTGTCTGTTACATGAGAGCAAGGAAGTTCTAACATCCAATACCAGGATTGGAGGCTCTTGTTCTGCACTACTGCTCTACTTTATTGCTTTAAAGCAGCAGAAAGGCAGAACTTGTTTAAACGAGCAGACAACTGCAGCGTCCTGCAGTGTAGACAGATTATCCCCTGGAAACTGCCCAGGCTGGAGATGACTGTGTAGCAGGCTTTGCAAAAAAAAGCTTCTGAGGCGGGGTCTTATCCAGGCAAGGATTTTAACGTGGGTCAGTAGTGTGTGGATCAGCAAGATCACAGGAAGGTCAAAGCTGAGTAACTCCCCGCTACTTGGCAGGGAGATATGCCTGGAATATGAGGCCATGCCTGGAATACTCCACCTGCTTTTGAATTCCACACACTAAGGACCAACAATTAGCCCTCAGGGGATGCAAAAATAAGAGCGCACCTTTAACTTTCCAATGAAGCACAGGCTTTGGTTCATGAAGTGTAGAAAGAGACTGAAGAAACAAGTTTATTTACCCTGGAGAACAGGAAGCTTGTAAGAGGAGGGTGTTGCTACTGCTCTCAGCAGCCTATAGCATGGCTGTGGAGAAGACATCGCTCCTTACTCCTCCCCAAGACAATCGGTGAAAGGACAAGCAACAAATACTGCCTGCAGCAATGGAAACTCCCACTGCATGCAAAAAATAATTGGAATTTCTCAGTGGGAGTGGATAGACCCTGGCAAAGTGGATAGACCTGCTCAGAGAGGATCCACCACCTGTGGAGATTTCCAGAACCCAAAGAGCTGGGCCTGCCTAGAGCAGAGTTAGTTTCCTTCACAGCAGCTCATACAGTGAGCTATAGGTTAGACTGTTAGTGCTGTAGGTTAGACTGTTGACCAAAACAGTTCTGGTAACAGAGTGGTGATGTTGCTTTTGCTGAGCAGCATTGAGGCCTTTTCTTTGTCACTCTGCCTCACCAATGAGACTGGAGGAGGGTGTGCAGGAGGCTGAGAGGGGACACAACCAGGCAGGTGACACTAACTAGGTATTTTGTATCATGTAACAGTGTGCTCAGTAGTAAGAGAGAAAACAAGGGGTTTGGGGAGGGTTTGCCATCTTTTGCTCAGAAACCTGTGTGCTTCAGCCTGTACACAGCAGGTGGCAAGTGATTGCCACTGAATCACTTCACAGAATCACAGCATCATTAGCGTTGAGAGAGACCTCTGGAGATAACCCAGCCCAATCCCCGTGCCAAGGCAGGGTCACCTGGAGCAAGTGACACAGGTGGTTTGGAATGTCTCCGGAGAGGGAGACTCCACACCCTCCCTGGGCAGACTGTTCCTGTGCTCTGCCACATTCAATGTCGAGAAGCTCTTCCTCATGTTGAGGTGCAATTTCTCATGGTTTAGTTTATGGCCATTGCCCCTTTTCCTGTCACTGGGCACTACTGAAAAGAGCCTGGCACCATCCTCTTGACACTTGCCTTTGAGATATTTATATGCATTAAATATCTTGCTGTATTTTTTCTCCTGTGAAACAAGTTTATTCCTTTCACTCTTGATACCACCATCTGAGTCAGCCCCCTAACAGTCACAGAAGGGTTTGTGTGAGGGATTCAGAAGAAAAACAGGTGATCAGCCCCACCAGAGCACTGTGCCATCCCTTGGGAATGCACTGCCACACCAAGCCCCACCAACTCCTGAGGAACACCCAAACCAGCACTGCAGGGAGAGCCTCGCTTATAATTACTCATAACTTCACAAGTTAAATACACAATAACACTGTTTTGTAGTTCTTTCATTCAATTGCAGTCTCCTGCAAGTAAAAGGTAAGTGTCAGCTCTAACTTTTCTTAGTCACGGGCATAGAAATAAAATGCTCAGGCACCCAGAGAACAGGGTCACCGAGAAGGCTTTTTCTGCAAGTGAGGAGTGGAGTCTCAAGGGGGGCAAACAACCACTGAGTGTTCTCCTGAACTCCTCTGTGAGGAGCTATAATTAAATCTTCATTTGTTTCTATGCAGCTATTTCATCAAAGTCTCAAGCCCGAAGCTTTCTATCCAGCAGCCAAAGCCTGCAATTTTTTAAGGCCAAATATTTTGAAGCGGTATCATGTAAATGCCTCAAAGGCATGCCCTGAAAGCAACCCGCACTGCCACGAGCCCTCAGGCGGGTGAGCACGGCCACCACGGGCAGCACAGAGGCCCTCGGGGCACTCATCAAAGCTGTGGTTTGATGTTTTTTCTCGTTTTTTTTGTTGGATTTGGGTTTTTTGTTTTGGTTTTTGAGTTATCTGCGGCCCAGGCGCGGCTCGGTCTGGCCTGCCGGTTGCCTGGCAACCCCGATCCGCCCAGCAACCGGGGCAGGCCGCGGCAGCCGATGCTTCACTTCTCTAATTACTTCTTTTTAATTACCATTTCCAATTAACTTTGTTAATTCATCAAAAGTAGTGTGATTTTTCCACTACGACCAGCACGTAGCAAAGGTTTTTCCACAAGCCGCTATTGTTAGAACACAGTTTGGGAAAACTACTGAAACTAAGTTTTACTAAATCAGCCGTGGTATGTGTCAAAGCACAAAACCTGGGGGAGAGATGTATTGCTGAGAACTGCACACAAAAGAAGGCAGAATTTATGGGCTACAAGGACGTTTTGCGGAAACCAGAGATAAAGAAGAAACTAACAAAGACAATTCAGCAATTGCACTGAAACACTCTCTGAGAAAAAGATAATAAAAAGACTGCAAATGTGGGCTAATTAGCATGATAATGGAGAAATCAATAAAATATTGAATACTAATTAATGAACAGAATTATGTAATTTATAGCCAATGAACATTAATTTCTTTGTTTGCTAAAAACATATAAATATTGAGAAGTTTTCAAAGTGCGTGTGCACATTTGGGGAGAGACCACACACACACACACACACCAAGTGATGTGAATAAAGTAATGCCTGCCTTCTAATATTAATGTTAGTTTTATCCCGACATTTTTGGTGACAAAAGGGCACCACCACAAATTAAGAGCAACAGCAACATAGGTACATGTTTGTTGAGGTCGAGCTGCTGGTCTTCCCTCAGAGAGCAAAGAGATGCTCCTGGATTCCCTATACCTGCTCCTGGAGCAGCCAGCCCTGACTGAGGCCAGGGGGTGCAGAATGGGCCCCACTCTCCTTTGCAGCAGCAAATGGGCCCCACTCTCCTTTGCAGCAGCAGTTACACTAGCAGAGTTAATTGGGGCCAGCTGTGGTGCTGCAGCCACACCTGAAGCTTATCATCATTGACTGGGCTCAGTCAGGCCAGGGCATGTCTTGGGAGAACCTTCTGGAAGGGCCAGAAGGACTTGGTGGACCTCAGCCTCAATTTGGGGTGTCTTTGTGACTCTGGATGTCCAGTTGGGGCTCATCTAAAGGCTCAGCAGCCTTGGATAGCATGCCAGGTGTTAGAGCTTCAGATATGGTTCTGGACTGGGGTGATAGGAAGGAAAGTCACCCCTTCCCCTGCGCCTTTCTTGTCCTTCACAGAAACAATGCACTTCCTGAGAGCACCATGAGCCTTACAAAGCCTCCAGGATTCACCACAGGCCCCAATCTCCCCAGCTCCACCTGTGAGATGTGGAAAATATTTCTCTGACATCCACGAAAAGATACAGCTTCTGTGAGGGAAGAAAGTTCAACAAAAATATGTCTTTCAGTATACGGGTATGACTGAGCATGTGCACTTAAGAAAAACCCTCACTATTTGCATACTACTTATTTTTAATGGTAGAGGTTTGGCAATATTGGTAATTAGTGCAATTGTACTGTAAAGTCAATTTGAAAGTGGGCATGTAAAAAATACTGAATTTGTAATATTTTACTGCCTCATGAAGTGCATCTAATTTGGACATTGAACATTTTTGTAGTAAGTAAGCATTTCTATGAATTTCAATACACATAATTACCCACAGAGTCAAATTTTTATGGAAAGTTGCACAATTCTGAGCTGCAAATACTGTGTGTGCTTAGTTAGCAGCTTTATGAGTGGCCAAGTTGTGGTTGGTATCAGGTATCTTTTTTTGCTGTATGCTCTTCTTTAACTTCACAGCAAGTATAAAGGTTGTTCTGAGGAGAAAATCGCCTTTCCACTGAGAATTAATCTTATTTGGTATGCTCTCTATTTCTGGCTTTCACTACACTGCTGCTGTCAAAATCCAGGTTCTCTACCAGGTGACTGACACATTGAGTACCCCTTCCTTCCCTCAATTTTAGTAATAAAGGATCTACAGACATAATGATTTGTTTATGCTTTTGTGCATTTTCTATTGAAGGAATTCTTCATTTTATATGACTACTCTGCTCCAATTTAAGGCTGAAATAGAGCCACACTGTCCAATGGACACCAAAGAAGTCAATACCTGTCTGGTCTGTATAGTCTATTTCCTACCATTTTCAGGGTTCTCAAGATTTAAAAGGATTCTCAATTAACTGTAGTAACTCTGAAATTGAACAAACTTGTCACACATAGTTCAGTGAAGGTCTCTCCTCATTGAAAGCAAAAAAAGGGGAATGAGACTAACATTGATGGTATTTATGATGCACTTACAGTGGCAAAGCTGTCCTTCATATTGATGAGTGTAGGAGAAGTTATGTGGAAAAAGGGGATTAAAGCAGAAAAGGTTACAATTTCAAAGGAAACTTTGAAGATGAGGTTGTTTATATTCAACAGCAGACACATAAGGCAATATTTTAAAAATAACAGTATTTAAATTAATTCCTTGCATCTCATAATACTACAGATTTGGTCTGTGTCTCTGTACTTATATGTAGAAATTATATTATAATGTGAGTTATCCATATAAAATAAATCCTAATTGGGGAGGGCGAGGGCGTGGTACAAATAGCAATTATAATGGATTTCCTGTGTGAAGGGCTGGTAACTGTTACTGAGTGATGTAAATGAGATCAGAATTTAGTCCAAGGTTCTGTTCTCCACTTCTAAACCGGTTACCTCCCACTATGGCAGATGTGAATACATATGGGAGGAAGAACAGAATGGATCAGATCCATCTAGTGGGAGGACAGGAACAATGTACATATTGATCTATTACATGTAACCACAAATCAAAGTTAGAATTTTCATATGGAACAGAAACATATGTATTTGTTTCATATATGACGTACTTGCATTTTTAATAAACATTACATTTAAAATCATATAGAGTAATATCACATAAAGATAAGATAAATGGAAACCAGAAGTTATGTCACCAGCTATTCCTTAAATCAACACATTCTACTTTATTAGCTTTATAGCTAATGTTAAATCCAGAATTTTTCTATGTTTGAGCTTGGAGTCCTTTAAATATAACTAATAGGAACTGCAATATTTCTAATAAAAAATAGGGCACAGTAAAACTTTTTATTTCTAATTCTTCATCTTTGTCCTGTTATTCTCACTCTTAATGCCATTAGTATTTGTTATTTTTTACAGCGACTGGTTTCCTGGAATGCATTTTCCAAGATGAGTTCATGGCAACTATTTATTGTAATGGGATCTTGTTTATGTTTTTTTCACATTGTAAAAAGTTACCTTTTGCAACAAAAGAGCTGAAGTCATGACGGAAAATTATCCAGAAAGTTTCTGAATTATAAAAATATGTAAATTATGCAAAACTAAGTCTTGCCTGAAGGGTGAGAGACAGGAAGCCTTAAAGTAAGTTGACACAGTTTGTGAAGTGACAGACAGGCCTTGTTCTTGTGCAGTTTTTTAAATGGTAGGAAATTCAAAGAAAAAGGCCTATAGTTAAACTGAAAATCACACATCTCTACAAATCTGAAGTAAATGTTTCCTGGCATGATTGTCACTGGTGTGAATGTCCAGCAGCTTGGCACATGAGAGTCAGCCCTGTCTGGTCAAAAGTTCAGTGGGACATGGTTTTCATTAATACTTTCACCAATTTTTCCAATATTTTTCCATGCCTACACTAAGCAGAAATAGCAATTGAGCTGCTGAATTGTTTTCTCTCTCTCATTCTGTTGTATTTTACTGCAGATGTCCTTGGAAAGGATTTGCTGCTGCCATAAAAACCTGCTATTGATGATGAAAAATGCTTAGATCAAATTGTTCCTTCAGAATGGACAGAGCCTTATAGGAAAAGGATGAAGACACCACATGAAAGTGGAGGATGTAATTCTTGATGCCCAAGATGATGGGAGTGGATCCTAGCAGGGAGATGCACCCATTCACCTGCCAGCTGTGTTGTGTGCCAGTTTTATTCCTGTTCCTGTTAGCAGGAGTAACTGGCTGGAAATGAGAGAAGTGGCAGAGCTTTCCAAAGATGGTGGGAGTTCTTATCACCATGACAAGAAAATAGGAGAAGAAGGGAGAGGTTAAAACCCTCTTACCGCTGTCCCCTCTCCAGAAAATGTCTGCTTAGGCCAGTGTGCTGTTTCACACAATTTCCAAGCACTAGAGTATAATCAGTTTTAAAATTCACCTGAAAACCATTATTTGCATGCAGGTTCATGTAGGAGCTTTAGATCTTGACCACTGTGCTCAGAATATATAAAGAAACACCAAAAAGTTGATTACTGTTCTGTAGGAAAAAATAAACACTTAAACCTGCTAAGTTCCAACTATTCTATTTTGCATTATAACTCTATTCCTAGAATTTAGAAAACTGGTTTAAGGCGGAGTAAATCTGGTTCAAGGGGAGAGTAAATCTGGTTTCCTGTGAGTCCATCCTTGTAAAGCTTAATGAATCATGTATGCATTTCATCTTCTGAGTCACTGCACTGGTTTTGCAGCATATTTGCCACAAAGCAGAAGTTCAGAAGAGGCCTGCAACCTGACAGTTAAAAAAAAGGAGAAAACTGGAAAAAGGGGGGGAAAAGTCACTGCTTTAAATATATATATATACATATATACACTTCCTATATACTTCAAGTTTTATACATATATATATATATATACACGTACACATACACACATACAAAGTGTAAGTCCTTAAGGGCTGTACCTGCGAACAAAATCCTTCCATTTAAGAGCCAGTATAGATCTGCTAGCTGCCATTCTGACACGCTATGGAAAATTTGTCCCCTTTTGCTGTACATTTTATTGGAAGAAAGAAGGGAAGTCTGCACTCGGGATGGTCATTGGACAGTTTCCAGGGCTACAGCAACCATGCGACCTGAAAACAACTCAGAGGACAAGAGTTCATGTTTCCTCAAAAAGCTCAAAAATAGTCTAAACCTAGTGGTGACTTAGAAACAGAGAGGAGGCTAAAAGGGAAGACAAATGCAAAATGTGACTAAATCTAGAGCATCTCAGCTCTATGGAAATGAGATTTTTTTTTAGATGCCTTTAGTCCCTCATGCACATGGTAAATTATTTATTAATGTAACCTGGTACAACAATTATGTGAAGAAAAATAAGACAAAATTAAGGCCATGGTAATCAATTATCAAATGTTCACTATCTAGATTTTCAGTGGATTTTTTTTAATAGTATGAAGTGCCTAGAAATGGCTGGCATATCTACTTAGGACTAATTTATTTGTCAAGACACAGCATAATAAATATTTGGATTAAATGTCCATATGTCAAATTGCTGTTCTGTTTGCTATCAGATGATGTTTATTTGTTCAGAAGCCTGTCAATACTCTTCAGAGCTGCTATTATCACCTAAATTTAAATCCTTTACATCTGTACATTATTTATGCTGTCTAGGGGAAAAGACATAGGACCTTCAAAAGCAAGAATTTAGTTTAGCATTGTGGACTGTCTACTGCAATGTCCTCTCTCTATCAGTCATGTGATAAACTGAGGGGAAGCATTCTTCTAACTTAGATATTGGAGTTAGTTGCTAAATGGCAAGAAGGATAAATATCCTCGTTTCTCTTCTTTTTAAATACTTCCCTTGGGATCTCATTTGATCTTGGGGGTAATTTACTATTTTAAAAGTAGCAGGATTAAGCCTTTAGCTAAAAAAGAAAGCAAAGTTACAGAGAGAAAGAATGTGAGAAGGAATAATATATTAACATGGCAAATAATATAGCCATTTTTCTGTTTGCATTTTAACCACTTCTTTATAGCTAATTAAATCAGAACATTTGGCTGTACTTTTTATCAAGATACTGGTTTTTTTAATCTGCCCTTTCTGAAATTACCAGTTTGAGAGATTGTACTGTAAAAAACCTGTGTGTTTTATTTTGAAATGATCTTCAAGTTAAAACAGAAGTCAGTGGAGGTACTGACAATATAAACCAATCCACTCTAAAAATACCAATTTGTGCCTTTTTAATTCACCTAGTAAAAAAAAAAAAATAGAAATGTTTTAACATACTTGGTTCAGAGGAAAAGTGATGGTTAGGTTCTTGCCATTTCTGAAATTCAGAAATTTCTAAATCTCACCTCAGGTCTCTTCCAGACCATTTCTTCATTATTTCTTGCAGGTTTTCCAGTTTCTAATTTTCCACATAAAATTGTATTTTCATTAATAGAGATGACATAAAGTGAAGATTTAAATAAAATAACTGTAGATAGCAAGCACAAAGTTTTAACAACAAGTCAAACAAGCTCAGATTAACTGTGGAGTATTCAAAGCTTTATCTTCAAAGCAATGTCGGGAGAGGTGTGTTAGGACAATAGTGACTATTAAAAAAAGAACATAAACTAGGCTGTCTAACCTCAATTAGGGTGTTTGATATTTCTAACTCAGAGGTACCAGGGTAAACATGGAAGCTTGTGCTTTATTAAAACATAGACAAGATGTTCTATATGTTTTGTTCATCTCTACAGATACTTGATATTTCAAAGTCATCAAAGCAAATGCTTCAGTTGTAGCAAACCACTGAAAATTAGAATTTGAAATGTGAGATCCAACATTGCCTTCTACATCAGCAAATTACATATATTATTTAAATGTATGTATATTTTTATGTAAGTGTTACCCACGCTACTGCTCCATGGATTTAACCTCATGTTTGCAAATCACATGACTGGCAGAGTTCATAATCCCCAAATCACCAAGGACGCTAAAGCCTTGCTGGTAGACTAACAGGGCAAGACACCGCCATAGAAATAAATAAATATATAATAAACCATGCAGAAACTAAATATATATTTGAACTTTTCTAAGGCTTAGAGCCAGCTGAGCAGAATGTTAGCTGGCATGAATCCAGATGGTGCCCCAATCTCCTTAAGGAGACGCCAGTGTCTAGCCTGGTGTATCCATTTTTATAAGAATAAAAGGAGGACAAATACTAAGCCCTATTAAAGTAACCCATATGGACCCCCAAAGTGATAAAGTGAAATAGCACACAGTGTTCCTTCCATGTGCTAATTTGCAGCAGAAATTTCTGTTCACTCCCCTCTTTTCTAATGAGAATTATTTCTCTTCGTGACTGAGGGGAGTGCAGAGAGCAGAATAGTCCTGGAAATAGCAATTTAACCTCTTGCTGATTCAACAACAATTTAGCTAAACAGGTGGAGTCTTCAAATGCACTTATCTATGAGGAAAAATGCTTCTCTTAAACACTTATTGAAAGGTCTGGGGGAAATCATGTGTATTCTTACCACAGAAATCCCACCTTTAAGTGCTCCTCGCTCATTTCTGCAGAGATGATGCTTGCATTGGACTAGAGGCTGATAAGATCTTTTTCATAAGAGATATTTTAATTACTTTACCAGATATAACATGTATAACATATTTGTATTTTTAAATATTCATTTCATCACCTATTTTTGTAAAACATTTATTGCAATTATATTTGTAATAGAGCTCCAGAGAAAGTAGAAAGCAGAAAGAAACACAAGGGGTCAATGGAAAGGGAGAAAATTGAATTCCATCTGATAGAAGTAAATTTAAGAAGAATAAAGGTTAATTTAGCCATCTGATATCTGGCCCAGAAATGTGTAAATTGGGGGAGCAGAATTCCTTTTATAAAGGCACAAGGTTATTTCTTTAGACATGAATAGCTCAGTGTGCAAAACAGTGGTTAACAGGGCATATAATTTAAAAATCCTGCTTCCACAACAGATGGCTTTATTTACCCTGTTTAGAAACTTGACATGGGGGAATCTTTCACTGGAAGCACAGTTGTGTGTGCAGCAAAATAATCAGATCTGGGTCAAAAATCAGACTGCCTTAATACTTGGTGCCAGTGTTTATGTAAGATTGTCACAATCTGTCCAAAGCAGGAAAAGTTCCAAATAATTAAAATTATTCAGTGTGTGATGTTTTCCCTCCTAAAATAATTGTGACCACGTCTCAAGTGCAACATCCATAAGGGAACAGGTTTCCAGTGCTGCTTTTTTCTGTTTGGTACAGTGCTTGCAGTGTGACTTTTGCAACATCCATCAGCCGTCAGCCTTCTGATAAGTTCTGGGAAATATGAAGCCATATAAAAACCAGGGTATGCCAAAGAGTGAAGAGTGGCTTATGGGTGGAAATACTGCAGAGCAGCTCTAGGAGACACTAGAAGGAAATGCTGGAAAACTCAATCCTCTTCAAATTTCCTCGCTAGTGAATGTCGTATATCTAAGAAAGTATCAAGTGTTTTTCCTGTTCCTTGTTTTTCTGCCCAAGAATGCTGCTGACCAGTCTGACCCCAGGAAAAGCAAAAGGTGCTGTAGCACAAGGACACCCAAACAAGTAATCAAAAGAGAGCCTGGAAAATAGGAGGCAGGATATCAGTACTCTGTGTTAGGTGATGGGAGATAATGGTTTTTTGGAGGAGAAAGTGGCCTGAGCTAAAATGGAGGTGTTTCTCCAGAGTCCATGGGCATCCTGCACACATGACAGAGCTGCTAGGAGATAATACCCCTTTGAAAAATCCTTTTCCTTCTAAATTCAGTATCTATCCATCCTGTTCATACAATAAAGGACAAAAAACAAAAAAACAAATGTCTGATTAATTTATGGATCCTGAGGGTTTGGGGCTTTTTTTTCCAAATTTGCCTACAACCAGAAGCAACTTCTAATGAAATTAAGGTCATTGACCAGTTCCAGTGTGATTTGCTATTAGCAGCAGTAGGACCAAATTCCCATAGCAGTTCAATCATAAGCATAACCTAGACTATATTTTTCTGTTGTTTGCTTCAGAGAAAGGTGTTCAGCACAACAAAACTACACTGGTCTGGCTGGACTTCTCACAGATCTTACTTCGAACTGTGGAGCCAGAATGAGAGAACAACAGAAATGGTAAATTAAAATACGTAACTGGGATGCTGTTCAGCATTACTAATTTCTGAACTAGCACTAACTTAGAGCTGTTACTAATTTTAAGTAGGAATGAACCAAATGAGAGTTTTATCAGTTCAGTAACAAATTTTTTAAGGGAAGTAGAAAGTAAAGAAGCGGTATCAGCACTGAACAGGATAATCAGGATCTTGGGGGTTTTCAGAAAAAGAAATGAGAACAATTTTGAATCAAGTTCTTTAAAAGTATATATATTGCAATGGCTGGCAAGCTGATTAATGTTACGTTGGGGTTTATGGCTTGATTAGCTATAAATTCTGCAGTGCTGCTGCAAGAACAGCAACGTAAAATTATACGTGTTGGGGGAAGGAGAGAGGGTCAACTGTGGCATTAATTTCTCTGTTTGATTCTCTCATTTTTCTCATACTGAAAGTTTGTTGACTCGCTGCTTTTCACACTGTTGGCTTTCCAAGCTGTGCCTGGCTCAACAAACCAAGCCTGGTATCTTGGCTCCATTAAATCGAGTGGCAGGCTGGCTGCAGAGGGAAGAGTTTCATGTGTTCACAGCAGATGTTCTAAATTGCCTCGAGGGCATTCTCACTGCAAAAAAACAGGAGAACACGACAAAGTCTACAATTTCTAACATATATACCAAGCAGCTGGAAGCTTCTCAGACTTTCCATGTCCTGTGGTACTTCGCAACATATCAATGTCAGAAGTTGCTACTTCAACGCTTTCTGTAATGATTTCCAAGGAAGGAGCTCTAGAAGTCAGGAAAATGCATGGGCTAAGTGCTGTGCAAATTGTGTGTCGTTTGACATAAACCAACTCCTTTGAAGTGTTAATTTGGAGAATTTGTCTCCTTACTCTCTAAGTTTAAAAGGCAGCTAAAGCACTCTGGTAGTGATAGATTTTGAGATAAGACAATGGATAACAAGGCTAAAACAGACTAGTCCTTTTCTTCTTTAATTTTGGGTATGGCATAAATTTCTTCTTAGGAAGCCTTGGGGGGCACTAACAAAAAAATATTTTTCTTTGGAGGAAATTCAATTTCAAAAAAAAGGCAGACAAATCAATCAACGGATATTGTGGACAAAATACTTTGTACTTGCTTCCATCAAAACAAGTGGATGAAATTGGAGGGGGCAGGAGGGAAGGAGGGGGAAGAAAGGAAAGAAGGAGACACTATTTTTTCACATTTCTAACAATACCATGTATTTTACTTTTGTATTTTACTTTTATATTTTTTCCTGACCATAGTATTGTCTCCTGAAGGAAGTGAAGTTACTTAAACTGCTCCTGTATGTGTTTTTTTCTATTAATACCACTTGCAAGCAGCCTTCCTGCAGAGTTTGATTCTGTGTCTTTCCTTGGCCACATCTGCTGACTGTGTGAAAGCATATGTGCGAGATCAGTGACATTGAGGAAAGGCAGAACACTGACACCACATTAATTCTTCATGGCCAGGCTCTGAGGAGGCTGTGCGGTGGGGCAGTGACCCTTCTCCTGGCAGAGGTCCCTTGGAAGGGCAGGTGCTAGGCAGGGAGAGCTTGTCACAGCACCTGGGCAGACTGAAGGCACCTCTGCACACCTCAGTCTGCAATAACAGACTGCAATTTCTGCTTTAAAGGCAGAAAATTATTTTTGTTGAAAAAAATTAATCAGTGTGATTGTGAACATAGTCACAGAAATTACCATATTCTGAGGCTCGTGAAACCATTTGGGTTTGTTCAGAACAGTAACTCCCATCATGTATCATTGCTACCCTGATAGCAAATTTACACTAGGTCCTGCAACAGAGAGTGTGGTTGTTTGTAGGAGCTCTGTATCAAAACCATACACCTGTGCTTGATTACATGGGTCTTTTCTGGATAATAATAAACAATTAATAAATAAGAACTTCAATATTTTCTCATTAATAGCTTTTTTCAAAAGCACAGAATTTTGTTAGACTTGAGCATTATGTCCATGCGCATAAAAATTCAGAAGACAATTCATTGACATAAAATCACTAACCTAACATCTGAAAGAGTCCTGTGGGAGGTGTTTGATGGTTTGAAATGTGCTTACGGTGGTGGATAACTACTTCAGGCACCAGGCCTTGCAGGGTGAACGATTGTTCTCAGAGAAGTCAGGGTTTGCGGAAGGTGAGGGTGGAAAGTCAGGTCCCTGTGAATGAGTTCATCCCTCCTTGCTGGACACACTGTCCTACCTGCTGGGACTTTCCTCCAAAGAACAGCACTTTGCCTTGCCATGACCTGGCCCTGATCTGTCATTTAGGTATCAAAACAGGCAGCTATTTTCAGGCTGATACAGTCAGTCCTACCAGCAATGTGCACCAGAGGCAAAACATCTGAGCTGTCTGTGCTGAAGGGATGTGACACTGAACACATCTGCCTGTTATTAGGGAGATAGAGAGACCCACAGGTGTAGGGTTTTTTAGTTTAACACATCATTAACAAGAAAAAAACTTTTATTTGAAACAGAGAAGACAAACATTAGAATTGTTTTCAACCATTTAAGTTACATAGTTCTCACTCGAGAAGCTTTGATCATGTATAATCCTGTTGGAAGGCTGACTTGTAATCAGCCTCAAATACATTATGTTGCAATGCTGTGGCACTAGTGCATGACAGAACTTTATTTTCCATTAATTCATTCTTTGCTGGAAATATAAACACTCTATATGCTTAATAGCCCAAAAAATGAATATTATTGCTTTTTAAAATTGCCTGTTAATGAGAATTTTGCTTGCTATCAAAGAAATCTGAGTGCCTGAGGACCATCTTTCAAATGCTGACACACCTATTTTCAACACCAACAGTGCTGAACAATCAAAACAAAATCATCCCAGACACAGCTTTTAGTAAAAGCAACCATGTTTTTTAACTGATAAAAATAGATGTTTACAGCATCTGTGAACCACAACTGATTATAGAGTAGCTTTTCACTGAACTTATGAACAATTTCATATCTACTCCAATGCAGCAGCAATGGCTGTGCATAAACATCCATGGAACAGGCAGTTATTTTCTAGGGGAAAAGCCTGTTGTTCTAAGAAGGTGCCAGGAAAAAAAAAAAGGTAGAAAGTTTACATTGAGCCTAGTCATAAAATCCATGCAAATGCAGGGCCAGGCAGAGCTGCTGGCACTTGCAGGAAGAACCATTTCCCCAGGCAGGGGTACTCTGACTGCAGGAGGGGGCTGAACACACACTGGTGTGTGGAAAAGGCTCCTACAAATCTGAGTCGCACCCAGTGTACCCGGCTCTGGCAGCAAAGAGGAGACATTTGTTAGAGCTTCTGTGTACTAGCAAATCACCTAATCAGGAATAACTGAAAGCACAACTGTGCATTCCACAGAAAGAATGGAATTCATATTGTTATCAGTTATACAGAATATTAACTGAATCTGGATTATCCTGCCTGCAGTTTTTCATGTAGACTTGTAAGAGCAAGAGCTTCATACAGTCAGAATCTGAAATAGTTACCCAGAGTTGTTGATACAAATCTTGTGTTTCAGGATTAAAAACCCTTCTTCCCAGTTTTGCAAACTTAAAGCATTACAGGAGAAACAGAACAATTCCTTATCTTACTTTCACACATAAGTGAGGACTTCTGATAGCTTTTGGTGGCTGATATTATGCACCTGTGGACGCTGGATTTAAAGCTTAGTGCAGTTTGAATATCTGGATTTTTTTTCTTTTTATTTTCTACTTTCCTTTTCCTGTGCTGGGAAGCAGGAGGGGGGAATCCCTTCAGTTTATTCTAGAATAAATGTTAAACTTCAGGACATTTTGGAAAACTTTGAACATATATAGAATGCAGCACTGATGAGGGAAATAACTAAATAGCCTGTTGAAAAATGTTAGGATTATTTCTATGTAGCAACCGTGCAAGAGAAAATATTTCCCCAAACTTCTAGGTCTAGTATCTGCTTTTTGTAGCTGCTTATAGATCTGTGATAAATTCTTTGGCTTAGTATTAGATCTTAATCCTGTCTGTAGATGTGTGTAATTTTTGGCTGGCACTAATAATGTGAAGAACGTTTCCTTGCCCATGGCAGGGGGTTTGGAACTAGATGATCTTTAAGGTTCCTTCTAACTCAATTTATTCTTTGATTGTAATGTAAAAAAAGGTTTACAAAATTAATGATTCTGTGTTTTCCATCATATTGGAGAAAGAGATCACATGAATAGGGGCATACTCAAACATAAAATATGGATAAATAATCTCAATCAGAAATCATATTTTCATTATATTCTAGTAGGATACAGAAATACCACATGAAAAATACTTCATTTTGTCCTTCTGATATCCTGTGGTGGTGTTCTGAGAGGGAGCTAGAGAGCTATAGGCAGTCATGGGTGTATTTGTGATTGTTCCATTTTAATTCTATGATGATGTGGAAAAATAAAAGCAGGACAGAAATTAAGTTTAGGGGGGAAAAAAGTTTGCCTCCACTCAGTTCTGAGTAGAGGTATATTGACAGCACAAAATCTTCTTTGCTGGCAGCAGGGGTAGTCACTGATGGAAAGGTGTCTCTATTGGACAGCCAGGAAGGGAAGCCATGGACTGAGTGGGTCTGACTGATGATCTGCGACAACGCTTCCAAAGGGACCACTGCTGTTTCCAGCTGAAGCATCTGAACAGGCAGGTACCCCCTACTGCCCTGCTGCATGCAGTGTTACCTTTTGTCTCCAGGGCTGCCCAGCTGACGTGCCTCCTATGTATTTATTTGTGATGAGGGGCGTGGGGAGAGGGTGATATAGAAAATCCTCTGCATTTATCACTTGATAATGCATTTTAACCATTTGGCAGCATATTAGGACACCTTTTTTCCCCGGCCGCTTGCATTTATTTTGTAAAAAAAGCTTTCTTTTCTTAAATCAATACTGGGCAAAAGAACAGAAGTAAAACACTTTTTGAAAATCTCTTGTCTTAAATGAAAAATAATCAGTCTGGAAAATAAATATTTTGCAAGCAAATGTATAATTTACTCTCCTTCTACCAAAACCTGCTAAAGGTATTGCACATAACTAATTAGTGCTCACAAGAAAGGAGAACTTTTTGATTTTATTTGTTTACTCCTGTTCCCATGATGCTGGCTTAGTTGTTTGTCTGAGAGAGGAAGCTGACAAAACAAAAGTGATATTAAAGAAAACAATGCTTTCTATATTATTATTTATACTGAAAATAAGTTGAAAGTAATGCAACATAAAATGATGAGGCTTTTTAAAAAAGAGTTCACTGAAGATGCATTTGTAATGATATGTCCTTGGTTTTTCCACAGCCGGTGAAATTTTATATCAAACATCTAATAATGCACCTATTGGAGATGCCCAAGTATAATTTAGGAAACCCTATATATTCCTAGCACACCGCTGAGAATAGTGTAAAGAAATACTTTCTCTCCTGGTTTAATTTCCAGCATATCTGTTTGTAGGAACTGTGCACTACTTCATTATGTATAAATACGTTTTTTTTTTCCTTACAGGCAATCACCACGTAACACATAGAGGCTGCAAAGCTTAACAATACATAAATAAATAGTCCCACAAGGTCTTTCTACAGAGACTGTATTTTCTGGTATTCAAAAACACATTCTCCTGCTCTTTTGTTAGATGTCTGATTTCATTTTCACCTAAAAATATAGGACAAGGAACCAAGCCAGATCCTCACACATTAGGAAACCTATACATGCCCACAGTACATGGAATTATTTGCTCAGAAAGTCATCAGAAAGGTGTCCAGACACTAACTTTTCATGTGTTGTGTCAGGATCTGATGCCAATCCATATGTATCAGGCATGAACTGTAACTTCATAGTAACCTTCTTTACTGCACTGTTTAATATTTTGTCTTCAATACCACAAGGTTAGTTAATACACTGAACCAAAAGAAAATACATCTGTTCAGTGTTAGACAAAATGCAAATTTAAGGAACCAAGCCAAGAATTTTATTTTATTTCAATGGAAAAAATGTTGTTTTGCACATTGTACAATTACAGCCACAAATGGATGCATGATATAAACTACAGACATCCAAGACGAGCCCTGCATGAAAAGACTTTACCATTACTTTGCTCATCTGCTATACTGGTGTCTTGAAGTACCAATTATAAAAGACTTAAAAGTCTTGAAAGAATGAGGAGGAATAGGTCTCCCTGGTACCTGGAGACCTGTTTCTAAGGGTAAGGAAATTGAAATCTGTCTGCTGAATTCTGTCCTTGTAACCTGGTTGCCTAATAGCATCCTGTAGGCCTGTGAAGTGGTACAGATGGTAATAAGCTGGAACCTCAGATTGAAAATATGTACAATATGAGGAGAGACTATATAAATTAAGATTCTATGGTTCTAAAATAATTTGAGGAGGAAGGCAGTGGTGTAATTAAAGTACTTACATTTTTGAATAGGATAAATGAGGTCAACTCAAGTTGCTATGTGCACTGCGCAAAAAACAAAAAATGAATTTTTTAGTTAAATAAAAAATAAACTTGCAGCAGGTGTTTCTAACTACTTTTTCATGTACAGAGTTATCATGAAATAGTAGCTGTATCCAACACAGGAAAAATTAGCTCATTCAACAAAGAACTAAAAAGAAAAGACACAAGTAATAGGCTATAGAAGGAACCTGGAAGTATTATTTTTAGATGCCTGAATTATAGCCATTTAAAAAATTCTTTCTCCAGCTCTCACTCTGCCTTTAGTTTCCATAAATAAATAACACACATTCTGGCAGAAACAGAACCTGATGCATACTTGCCTCTGAAAACAGAGGTGAAAACACATCTTCCGAGCCACACAAATAAATCCAGGCTCTCAATATCCCGACTCTAATAACAGTCTGTAAAAGCAGGTGTTTGTTTCAAGCATTCCTGTTTATTTTACACTAAAGTCATATAATGCCATTAATGCCCACTTACAAAGATTTAGAAGACTAGACACAGTCTTCTTCAGAAATGATGGCAGTTTTCATGGACAGTGTAATTTTCAGTACAGAAGAAAGAAGAAATCGGTGCTTTAATGACAGAGTAGATACTGAGATTAAATGCATCAGCTCAGCAAAGCCTGCCTGGATTTCAAAAGAATAGCTCACAAACTAAGATTTTAAGAGTAGAGTGAACTTTCCTTAACTTCTCCACTGTCCCTGCACAACACAGCAGGAAATGTTCCCTTTGGTTCACATACCCAACTTTGTACATCTACTACCCAACAAATACACTAAACAACAAGTTCAGCAAATACTGAACAACATCAAACACTGTTCAGCAACTGTTTTCCAGTTTTACCTAACCATAAGTCAGCCTTTTCCATGCAATTGGGTCATGTAGAAGGAAAGCAGTGAATGCCAACAGCAGCTGCTTTATGTGACTCACTTCAGATCTTTCCCAAGGTGAACAATTTTGCCAGTCACACTTCACAGAATGGATGGTGGTGCTTCTTCCAGGAGTTTGAGCCCTGTGGTCAGACACCCATGTTGTAGCATTGCCTCCGTCATGACTGGCCTTCCATATCATATCCAGCACTGTTGAAATACGGAGACCTTTCAAACAACAACTCCCTAGGGTCCTTCTCTGAAGGACTCCTCTTTCCCAAGATTAGTGAGGATGTTCTGACATGCAGAGCACTCAGCACACAGGTAGTGCATAGATTAATATACAGGCCAAAAGAAAAATTTGAACTATTCAATAGAAAATTAAGTTCTTAAACTTTCCAGTTTTCCCTCAGAGAGGCAAGTCAAGATGTTCCGTTGCCTGAAGGAGACTAAGAGCAGCACTGTGATTCTTTTGTTTTATTCCTCTAAACAATTCCTGTCTGACACATCTTAAAAGTCATTTCAAACAAAACCGGAATACCCAAAGGCACAGCTGAACTTCTGTGTCAGAGTTCTGCTCAGGCCATGCCCTCACACAGTACTAACTACACTCCTCAGGCAGCTCCTGTGTCACCAAAGAGCAAGCATTTCTTCAGTGTGTGGTTGACACCTAGCCCAGAACATTTCACCCCAGCATAACTGCTGTCGAGTCTCCATCCTTGGAGATACTCAAAAGTCATCTGGAGGAGAGGAGATGTTTTCTCCTCCAACTCCTTCAAGCTGGAGGAGAAAACCACCAGAGGTACCTCCAGCCTCAACCATTCTGCCATTCAGTAAGGGCTCACAGTACAACTATTAAAGGCGTAATAGGCTTTAACAGGCTACATGAAGCACTTTATACTGGATTTCCACCCACAGATCATACGTTTCTTCCTTTATCAGGGCCTTAACTTTTGTCTTTTTTCTCCATTTGAATCTTCAGTCTTGCACCCCGGCTGTCTGCAAGGCACATCTGGGTTGTATGAATGAAATTATCAAGCACATAGAGACCATCTCAAGTTTAAGATTCCCCATATGGAGCTAGGTACATTGACTCCTTGAGTGATAATTTTCAAGTCATTACTCTTCAGGTTTCTTTGTGAGAATCTTTTTATGTGCTAAATTTTTATTTCCTAGTTTTATTTGAAGTTGCTAAGAACAGCAGGAAGCCAAACAAGAATAAAGGTCCAGTGGTACCTTTGCCATATTTGGATTATGTGCCATCTGACCCCTAAATGGGATCTTTTTCTAGCTCTCCAGAAGAATAAAAAAATCTTCACTTTGCCTACTGAAACAACTCTGTCAACAAGGATTTCACCTTAAACCTTAAAGATCATCTCATTTCAGCTCCCCTGCCTTAGGCAGGGACACCTTTAACTAGACCAGGTTGCTTAGAGCTGCATCCAGCCTGGCCTTGAACACTTCCAGGGATGAGGCATCTGCAATGTGCCCTAGATGTGAGCCTCTCCCTTTTGGCTGCCTCTCTCGTGTTGTGTTTTGGGGATGCAGAGCAATGTCACCTCTCTGGTACAGCTTGGCAGAGCAACCAGCAGGTCAGCACACCCCGAGCAGGCAGGTTTTGAATACAGGACAGTGACCGTGAGGGCCAAAGGAGAGCCACAGACTGGCAGGGATTTTTTTGCAGGCTCCAAAATGTTCCTGTTCAGACGAAAATGGTAACACTGGCACTGTTTTCTTGCCCTGAAGTAGCTGATTTCATCTAAATGTTACACAGTCCTAGAGGAATTGGAAGGGTGAAAGCAGGAGGCAACTTTAAAAAGGAAAGATTTTGTATTTTCAGGGTAGGGTTTATCCTTTGTTCCATGCCATTAATTATACATATCATGCATCTGATCTGACAGTTTTATATGCTTTGCAACTTAGGTGAATCTTTTTCCTGAGAGGAAGGAAAGAGAAATTAAAAACTTGCCAGGGTTAAGACGCAGGAGGAGAGCTCCCTTGTCAGGATATTTTTTTTTTCAAGTCTATACAGTTGCTGAACACAATTTTCAAAGCAAAAATTTGTGTCTGAAACTCGAATTAAACTCATACTACAGAAACTTAAGTAAGAAGCTTGATGTAATGCCGAGCAGCCAGTAATCCCAGGAATGCCAGAGAACAGCTGAATGCTGTGCAGGCTGAAAAATCAAGCCAGCAAACTGCAGATACTACATTTTCAGGTTTTCATGATGATATAGTTGTTTAAAATTCACTGATTAGTTGGAGAATAGAGCTGTGGTTATCTTACAGGTGGAAAAGGAAAATGGATATTTTAGACTTAGATGCTGAAATTGAGGTCCAGGAAAACTTGCTTCCTACCTAACTCTCAAACTAAGTTTTGAAACTTCACCTGTAAAGCAGCCATATCATTTTTTCTACCATTTCAGCTAAGCTCCAATGGTCTCCAAGGGCCCAATTCCCCTATTATGTTTATGGAATGTGTATGCCCAGACACTGCTTTGGTGTACACCAGAATAATATCACACCAGGCTAGGGAACACAGATAAGGGCTAAATACCTATTTCTTAAAAATCAGACTGTATTAATAGAAGAAAAGTTCATCTTAGTTGGTCACATCTTTAGCCCCCCTCTCCCCATCCCTGCAGCCTGTCTTCGTTGGGTGCCAATCCCTCACAACCAGGCCTGTTGGTGCCTCAGGCAGGCTCTATGTTTTACTGCCTTCTTCCACCCACATAACCACCAGTGGAATAATGTGGCTCTGTGATTTTGGTGAAAGGATGGCTGTGGGATTGGGATCCTTTGCTTGATTTTGAACCTTAAAACTGAGGAGAATTTACCATTAAGACTTGGCTGAGCACCTTCCTAGCACAACACAGAATGGCTCTGTCTCAGGCTTCCCAAATGTACCATCTATTAATAGGCAGCTTGATGATCAGCAGGCTCCTGCCCTGTAATTTTGATTTAAGTACATTTCCCTCACCGCAGCCGAAGAACAGCGTGGGAGCTGCCCAGCACCATATCCCAACTCCTGCTTTGCTGAGCCCACGGCTTCACACGGGCAGCAGTCACTCCTCAAAAGAGTGGTACTTCTTCCCTGCACCCTGAAACCTTGTTTTTGGAACATCTAATGTCAGTCTTCTGTGGCTGACCCTCGCTGTATTAGCAAGTATCTTTTGTTTCAGCTGCTTCTCTGCTAATCTCACACTCGGGTGAGATCGCTGTTGACGAGGTGAGCCCCTTTGTGGAGCTGCTGCTGTGGAGGCCTCAGATTAAATGGAAGTGGCAGCACTTCAGCAGGGCCTAACGTACATTCTTTGACAGAATATAGATTCCTAAAGAGAAGTAATTCTTGCTGCTCTCATAAAACACTGCTTTTTTCAAACGTCAGCACCATATGGCACTGCCATCAATAGAGCAACTGCTACCACCATCTACTGGCAAGCACATAGAAGGGAAAGACAAGAAGGCAAGTATTGCCTTCAGGTGGGCCTCAGCAGGAAAAAAACCAAGAAATACAGTATATGATCATCTTTCATATGTCACGAGCCAGTGCTGCACTAGTGACAGCTCTCCAGTTGCAGTGGTAGGGAAGAGCCTCAAGAATGAGCTCCAAGATAAAGTCTATTTGTTCCCTGCAGCCCATGGATGGTACTTTATTGTTCAGTTCTGCCTTGCAGCAAAAGAAAGCCTGGCTAATCTGCTCTCTGCACTGCCTTTACTGGGAAAACATCACTAGGATGCAATGCCACAGGAGAGCAGCAAGGGCATCACATCCGAGTGCTTGAAACACAGAGTCCTGACACAAGATTTGTGTATCTGAGCAGAATTCAGGATAGATGGAGCTGTGTCAGCACTACAGAGTAACTGGGAATTACAAAAGGGTTTAAGAAAAGGAAAAGACTGTGCTGTAGTACAATGATTCACTGTGAATCTAATTCAAATATTATCAAATAAGGACACCTTCTTTCACACCTTTGGGAATTAAAGCCAGCACTAGACAAAATGTACTGATGAGGAATGTTGATACTTCATAACAACTTTTCTGATTTAACTGTAAAACTGTCTTTCCTTAGAGAGATGAAGGTGTAGTTGACTAAGAGATATTAAGCACAGATTCCTGGGGGGTTTTTGAATGTGAGTCTAA
Source organism: Oreocharis arfaki (assembly GCA_013398015.1). Classification (NCBI taxonomy): domain Eukaryota; kingdom Metazoa; phylum Chordata; class Aves; order Passeriformes; family Paramythiidae; genus Oreocharis; species Oreocharis arfaki. The sequence goes on along the minus strand of VZRR01004766.1, from coordinate 297,118 downwards.
ATGAACATGCAGGAAAATAACATCTTGGTATAAGAAATCACAGTGTATTTCCCCATTTTTCACTGACACTGATTGAAAGATAACTGAGGGTCTTGGATTAGGTTCCAACATGAGGCAAATAAATTAATCCTGTTGTATTCAATCAATTTTGGTTGTGTTCTCTGCATAAATCAAGTCCAGAAAAGGTCTTAGCTAAGACATTTAATTCCAATTCTTTCACCTGACAGTAAAACCAGAGCCAGATTGAGATGATTTTATGGTCATTTATAGACTATCATAAGGGATCATAAAGAAATGCACCAACACCTGTGTCAGGATCAGATATTCAGACTCACAACCAGATAAATCAGGACATGCTGAAGTCCCAAAGCCCTCGCTCCACACTTCTTCCTGAGCAGTGCATGGGTCATCTCTGCTCCAACCTACAGGACAAATGACAGCCCAAATCTTGTCTGCCTAGATGTGAAGACATCTGAAAACTAGTTACTCTCTGGAAGAGACTATCCCATTTGAGGCAGTGGTCAGCAGCTTCCAAGCTTCCAGGCAGTGATGCTGATTCATTACCATTTAATCTTGACAATCTCCTGCTATCCTTTACCGGATAGAGGGCACAAACTACAGCTGAATGCCAAGGAGTAAGAACGGGTAAGAACATGATGTAACACAGTGAAGTCCTGAGCCAAGACCTGCTGGACCAGCCAAATCGCATCCCAGTGAACTATTTGAAATGATGAAACCATCAGTTATTTTAAGTTGTACTCTGCATCAGTGCCATACACCAAATACTGCCAAGAAGTCTTACTGTATTTCACTTTAGGTAACCCAGGCACTTGGAAGATTACTCAGAGTGCAGACCCCCTCTGCCTGTTTCCATCAGCTGAGAACTCAACTGTGCTCCCACAATCCACTGCATTCCTTGAGAGACTCTTGATACTTTGCAGAAATTTTACCGAAAAAGTGGTGACCCAGTCCAAGTTCTGTACAGTCTCAAGAAACAGCCCCTTGAATTGTCATTCTGCTTCATTGAGAACACAATTCCCACTTTCTTACCTGAAGTGATATGTTTCTTGAAGAAACCCACCCTCAGGGGAGAGTTGTAACAGTCATTGCTTTATGACTTGGGATGAAATGACCACTCAGATCATAGAACTTCCCATCCTCTGTGTTATGTGCCAAGTACATCTCTGTGCTATTGTCCTAAAAGATATACGGAGTCCTAACTGCTGAAATCCAAATGCCAGCAAGACCCAGGCTTAAATTTGGAGAGTTCACCTGTAAAACAATCTAAACTGCTTCAGAGCTTGTGTTGTGAAATGTCTGCTTCCTCTGCCTTGCCTTCTCTGCTCCACCAGCCCCTCCTGGATTGCTGGTGGCTCTTGAACCTCATCCTGACAGCTCTGTAACGAGTTTGTGTTTGATCAGTGCTCCCACACCTGTGTGCAACAACCTTGCTCCATGTTTGCCTATTGATCCTTTCCCTCACTCCTTTTTCCCTTCACCAAATATCAGCAGTCCCCTCTTTTCCAGGCTCCCTTCCCTGTCATCCACAGGGGGCACTGCCACCAGGGCTTATGGATGAATTTTCATTTAAAAGAAAATCTTTAAACTTCCTTTGATATAAACACATACAACTGACCTGTTTCTTCCCATGCCAGAGGGCAAAATACCAACCTCATAACAATTAGAACAGTTCTTCAAACCCTCCAGATGTATCTGAGAAGTAAGGAAACAAAAGAAAGTAAAATGGTTTTTCCAAGCCTCTTTGCACCAAAATAATGCAATTTCTCTGATGTTTTGTAATTTATTTATTTTGGAATTAAGGTTAGAAACCAAAGTAAATAATTCTGCCTTTTTCTCCTTTTTTCCACTTCCTTTTTACAATACTATTGCAAATAATATTATCTCTTTAGAATAACTGTTACTTTTGCTTCAATCTGTTTGGTTTTTCACATGGTCAGTTGTCCAAGGAATGTTGTTTCTCTGCATGAAAAAGTCCAGGTAGCCCAGATGTTATGTTTGGTTACTTCAGTTATCCTTAAAAGCTGATTGGTTTGTTGTTTTCCTCCAAGTCCTACCCTGGATTTTAATAATCTGGGACTGCAGGAAGGTAGTTTTGTGGTAAAAGCATAGCATAGCCTTGATTCTATGTCATAATTACATTACTTTCTTTATGTCCTAGTTCTGGGCCTAATTCTGACCCTATAAATCCTGTGAGAAGCTGCAGGTAACACAGTATCTCCATTTTCTCCATCTCCTACTGATTATTTTATGAAAACATTCAGCAAATCATGGATTTGAGCTTTGCTGGTGCCAACAGCTCCCAGCTGGGAGAGAGAAAAGAACCAAGCTCTATGCACCTGTATCTACTTCAATAAAGAAAATTGGGAGGCATTGAAATCATCTAAATACTTAGAAATTTGTCAAAAGTCAGGTGTTGAAGTTCCCTTTTCTAAGGTGACTTGGTCGCGAGATGCCTGGTCACTACACCAGGTGTAAGTCAGTGGGGCTTACCCCTGAGAATTTCATGCAGTAACTGTTTCTTCTGTTGCAGCAGCCCAGCGATGTTTATTAATTGCTCCAACAGCCTTTGAGGAAGACATAATTAAGACATTGGAAATCTAGAATACACTATTCACTCTCATTAATTCGTTTCATAAACTACCTCAATGTCCTTCTTAAGATGCTGCTGCATCTGGAGCTGGTTCCAGTTACAGTTGGGATTAGAGTTACACAAAATGCAAATTTGAATGACCTGGCTGTGAAAGGAAAAGAACAGGCTGTTCACACCATTTTTATTCGCAATACTATGTATTTTTACATATCCTGCAAACATTAATGAGCAAGTAAATGTTGACTGTTGGGTTGCCTTCTTTCTGATTAATGCATTTCCTCATAATAAGCTATGATCCTCTACATTTCCCTCCAAACCCTGTTGCCTGAACTATTCATTAATACTCCAACTAAAAAAATTCTTTAGTTAAACTCTTATGCATCTTTATTGCTTCTTTAAGTATCCAAAGTGTGCTGGACATGTACCAGAGAAACTTGCAGAAATAAGAAATCCCTATTTATATGCTGTGAAGTTGATTAGGTCATTTTAAAATGATCTGATGAAGTAAACGCAACAAAAATAGTGCCACAGGATTCAAGTGTGATTGACTGGTTGCAGCTGCCTTAAAAAACACAATCTTCTTTAAAACATGTCTTTTTCTTCAAGGAAAAAACCCAAAATCTTTAGGGTAAGATTATCCCTTATTTGATGTAAAAGAAAATAGTTCACTGTAATCAGCTTTCTTGATCTCACCAATGAATAAGTCAAATTCATTTCAGGAACAGATGAGTCTTTCTCATGATGTGACATACCCTGGAATGCTATTAATGCTTTGTGCTGCACACACAGTGTTCGTTTTGCACTACCTATACACTGTTCACAGCACTTTAAATGATTACATAGTATGTGTGTGTTTATATATAGTATGCAATCATCTCAAATGCTGCGATTGCAATGTGAATAGGTAATAAGATATAAACTCCACTTTTGATTACATAGGGCTGTGATTAATTGTTTGAGTTTTGGTAAATGAAAAAGACTTAATTAATTTAAAAAAAACAAAAAACAAAAAAAAAACAAAACCAGCTACTCCTGAAAATGGGCTGTTATTATTTAAGGTTAATATATATTTTACGGGGTTTATGTGCAGAGTATAGCAGTTTTGGGGGGGTTGTTTCATTTTTTATTCAATTTGGTTTATTACTTTATTCATTGATTTCCCATAATAATGCTTGTGCTTATATACTGCCTTTCACTTGGGCTCATAAAGTACTTTACAAACATTAATATATTTTTCTCACCCCTTTTATTTACATTCCCCTCCTAATGAAACTATCATAGACTAGGTTTATATAAATTACACTGAGAGAGCAAGAGAAGCAGAAGGCAGAACATGTACCAGACGGGGGAAAAAAAATTACAATTACTGCAACAAAAGCCCAAAATGCCATATCCCAGGTGGCTGCTCCACCTTCTGGTCTGCCCTCAACAAGGAGAAGTAGGATCGTGGATAGTATGGCTGCATTGGGGCTGAGCCAGCTATATAGAGGTCACTTAGACATTGGGTTAACCTGTTCTTAAAAATTTCCTATTACAGAAGTTGTCTGTGGAGAGCACAAACTCTGTTCTCACCCTGAACTACCCGTGCTGTTGGAAACTTTTTCCTAATGTCTAATCTAAATCAGTTGCTTCAGGTTTAGCTTATTACTCCATGTCTTATTCACTTGGACACAGAGAAAAATTGCTGCTTACCTTTGCAGCAGTCTCTTCTCAGTTTGAAGGCAATTATCCTGTAGCACCTGTGTCTTCTTTCCTCTTTACATGAAATAACAGCAGTTCATTAAATCCTGACTAGTAGTCATTCTCATTGCCTTACACTTGCCAGTCTCCAGTGTTATCTCCCATGAAGCCGAGTGTTGGAAATGGACATTGGATTTCACCAGAGAACCTTCACTTACCCTGCAGGGCTTTTTTCTTCTTATAGAATATTCTGAGTTGGAACAGATCCACAAGAATCATCCAGTCCAATTCCTGCCCCTGCACAGACACCCTAACAATCCCACCCTGTTCCTAAGAGCCTTTAGTTCAAATGATCCTTGGGCTCTGTCAGCCTTGGGGCCATGACCATTCCCTGGGAAGCCTATTCAGTGCCCGACCACCTTCTGGGGGAAGAACCTTTTCCTAATATCCAACCTAAATCTCCCCTGACACAGCCTCTGTCACTGGTCACCAGAGAGAAGACACTGAAGATCAGAGCCTGATCTTGTGTACCCAGCAAGTGCTTGTGTTTTGCACAACAGCTGGACAGTGTTTTTTTCCACTAGTGATGCCCAGTAATAGCCCAGATCTTTCCCTGCAGATCCACCACCCAGTGTATTCTAAACTGGCAGAGCTGGTTATCCTTGTACAATCATACTGTTAGTCAGCATTGTACAGTTCATATTTGTCCTTAATTCAATTCCACTCTATTTTTCAGACCATTTCTCTAAATTATAAAGTTATTGGAAAAAATTTTCTTATTTTCCCAACATGCCTGAATCTGCCTAGGATGGTATGGTCTGCATATTTACTAAGCATAACTTTTGCTTCATCATGCAAATTATTGATGAAGAGTTACTGCTGCGCCCAGAGTACACAGGAGTTTGGCAGTGAGTCGTTAATAACCTCTGTGAAAGAGGCTTTCCAGACAGTCCTGTATCAACCATAGGGCAGTTTAATTACAGACATGCTTTTCCCAGTCTACTTTGGAAGCTGCCATGTTATGATTACAAGGCTCAAAGTAGACCACACTGGTCAGTTCTACTATAGCCACTCTATTCTTTCATACAAAAAAAAGCAGGTTTGAAACTTGGATAATTTACTTTTGACAGATTTTTGTTGTTTCACACTTCCTTGGGTTCATTTTGTCCAGTGCTGTGTTTGGGTTTTCTCCTTACAAATGATTTGTTTCTTCAGTATTCTTATCTGGGAAGGCTGGCTGATCTGTAATTCCTCTGATCTTCCTTTTCCCTCTTTTCAAAGATAAGGACTGCATTTACACTCTTCCAAGATCTAGGACTTCATAAATCCTTCATACTTTCTCAAAGATAATTTTTGATGCCTCTATTTGGTTCCCCTCATTCATAGCTCCCAGTGAAGAGAGACCAAGTCCACCCAATTTCACAAGTCGAACGTTGCTTAGCTCCCTGTGATGATTTCTTCTCCTGCTGTAGCTCCAAATCCTGCTTCTCTGCCACTGTTCATGTGCAGCTGATCTTCCTACTGAGAGTCGAACTCTGATTCATAGGAAAAAAAGTGGTATGAAGTATGTTAGCTTTCTCAGTGGTATCTATCAGGAAAATTGCTATCTAAAACAATATCCCTGCACTCTCCATCATTGATAATCTCTCTATTCTTTCCTAGAGTGTCATATTCTGTGTCCTAATGAAAAGGCTGACTACTGCAATTACCAGAACTCCTGTAGAATCCCACTTGATACATCCTTCTCGTTGCATCTTATACTGTACAATATATCATTATTAAACCAGTCGTATCAGTATAAAGGGCTATTTGGGCATCTTCCTGCTCCTTCCACTTCTCTACAAGATTGTTTCAGAAACACAGACTTGACAGAAGGCTTGAGCAGTGTCCATGAAAGGATCTTTAACCATAGGCACTCACCACTTTCATTCTGCTTGGCATTTAACAGATTTCACTTAGGTAGTTACAAAATATATGGCACTGGCATAACACTTGCCATCAGAAGAGTTCAAAGCACTTTCTGCATGAAACTTTTTAATGAGACAAAAGTAAGTAAGGTGACTTTCCAGAGGTCGCCCAGCAAGGTACGGGCTGAGCCAAGAACACAGTCCAGACCTCCCAAATCCCAGGCCAGTGCTCCATCATTATGTCATCCAGCCTCCCATATTATTAATGCTCAGCCTAAATATATTCTTGTAGCAATTGATTTAATGCCATTAGTTTCAGACAGCTAATCCAAAGCTCCTTTAGTTATCCAGCCTCCAGGGATTTACTGGAACAAAGAACTTCAAGACTGATCCAGAAAATAACATAACTTTCCCAGGAATCCTAGCTAGAGTTTCTTAGTGGTAAAGTTATTTTGAAGGAAAATGATCACCTGTAATTCTAAATCCACTGAAAATCAGATGGGAAGATTACATTCAACTAAGTATGTTTGAGAGCAGGCCCACAATGATTTTCTGCATTTCCTTTTCAGATGATAACATTCAATAAAGATGTATGGTACTAATTAATGGCCTGAAGTCAAGATAATGATCGTGATACACAAAAAGAGAATTAAGTAAAAAATCCTTAGGGTCTTTAAGAGATAATAGGGTGGGTGGAATTGGAGGCTGCAGAAAAATTACATCCATTCACCATCTCTTGGGCACAAGAGGAGATAAAGGTTCTGCGTGAATTATAGAAACAGACCAGACTAAACAACAACCAAAGGGAGATGAAGTATCTTCATACACAGCCATAAAAAGGGCTTCGGAGTCCCAAGTCCTTTGGCAGTGGCCAGAAGGGTGCAGTTCCAAGTCCCCAGAAGATGGCAGAGAAATTGGAGAACCCAAAGTTACCTGTTGATTAAGTGTGTGAGAGAACACAGGCAATCAGGACAGTGAGACAGATAAGTGCCAAGAGAAAGATCAGGAGGAGGTACAGAAATCATCGTATTAAATAAGCCACACAGTTTTCTGTGCTTTTGGCTTTCATAATCTGTCTTACTGAACTAGGTGGGAGAGAGTAAATACACTTTTCAGTCTAGTATCTCAGATCCATATAGAGATTTTCTCACTCACCTGGATTCCTCCACAGTGTAGTTTCAAATTATGGAAGCTTTCAGAAAGCTCTGCTTATGCTGTGTGTTCTCCAGGATGGTATATCAAATAATGGAATATTATCTTCTTTCCATGTACATTGTATGTTTCCTTTACAGGACATTTGTTTTTTTCATCCAGCCAGCCCTTGGATCAGACCTTATTCTTTATAATGCTTTTTAATTGTCATTATATAACAATGCCAATTACTAGGTTTTATGTCAATGAAATCTACCATACCTTTTACAATTTAGAATAACTTCTTTTTATTATCTCTGCTTCAATATGGATGTCAGTGTTCTTAACAGCAAATCTAGTAATAGCTTCTTTTTTCTACAGCTGAGTACATTAAGAGAATGTCTCATGCTTCAAATATTCTATTGTATACACAGAAAAAATACAAAACAAAAACATAAAATACAGACTCAATTATTTAAAGAGAAAGTGTAAGAATTGTAGTAACATAGAATGTAAAAATAAGACTTTCTCAATTCTAAGCAGAAACAGCCCTGAATGAAAGGAGAAGTTAAATTTCATCTTACCACATTTTTGTCTCAGTGATGCCACGATTTCACATAGATAGAAAGACTAAACATCTGATTTTCCTTTACATTCAGATTCAGCATCCACCAATCCTGATGCATTATACTGTCTGAGTACATCCCAGCCTCAGAAGAACAACTGAGATTTCAAATGGTACATCTCGGGGATGGAATATTTAAGGAAACAGCAGAATTGAGGAAAAAATTTCTCAGTATGTTTTGTACAAGAAAGACCACTGTACGTACCAGTGTACCCAAGCTGAGATTTAAATACATTTTTATGTACATAAACATATATAAAGTATACACAAATATACTTTTTATAAAGTATATACAAGTATATTTTAAGTATACTTTTCATGAAGAAGCAGAAAAGAATAGCCTGTGACACATTTAAGGTGCAGAGCAGGTTTACATGCAAATCTCTCAACTCATTGAGGGGAGATGCTTATCTGTCAGCAGAAAGCAAACACCCCTCAATACTAATCTCATGTGATTGATATCTCAATGTCAGAATTTGAGCTCTGAATCTTCAATAAATTGCTCAACCCCCATATAATATGCTGTATCTCTGTCTGCCATGAACTTCATTTGAATCCAGCGCTTCTTGTTTTATGTCAGGCTGTTTATCACCGTCCTGCTCTCAAAGCACAGGAGCAGTCAAACATCTGCCTCCTGCACTCAACTGCCAGGTCTGAACTTGAAGAAAACCATTATACATCTCACACACAGTAATTTGCAGCATTTTATCAGCCTCCACTAGTCACTGATCAGACTGCAGCAGCCCACAGTCCTCCAAGCCTTAATCCTTGTGATTTCTGCTGGCAGCCCCTCAGCAGCCTGACCTGCATGGCCACCTGCCTCAGCAATACGTGACCGCACAGGCATTGCTTATGGCCTGTCCAAGGAAAGATAATTGTGCTAAGAAACCTCCTTTTTCCTTCCTAAAGCTATACAGTGTCTCCTAACTTTGTCCATGTTTCCTAGTTCTCTGCAGTTGTCTTTTCTGAATCAGATTCCAGTACAAGTGTCAAATGAATCAGTTGTATCAGTCATGACAGTATGATTTCTAACCACTCGTTTTGTTTGCCTTGTCATTTTTCACCTTCAGTAATGAGAAGCACAAGCTAGGGAAGGTCACTTTTATTGCCTGTTTGGACACTGGTAGTTCAGGAATGGAGATTAAAAGTTAGAAGAAAAGCTGCAGTTCCTTGCACACTATAGTATATTGCCTGTGCTAAATTCTGATTACAGAGGGGCGTGTTCTCTTGTCCTGGTTCTACTTGTGCTGAGATTTCACCTGCCCTTAGCCAAGCACAAACCTTGTGGGTTTAACAGGTTTTGGAGAATTTGCTTTTGCCTTTCACCTGAATAAAACCCAAGCCTTCCTTCACCCTCCAGAACTGACAAAAACCCATGCAGAGATGTATGTATATAGCAACATTAGCTGAAAAGAGATGGCAGCAGTAGCTTTTTGTGGCGTTAATGCATTTGGTCATTTTCCCTTTGTGTTGGCCTTACCTTTTTCGTGTGCTAAATTACCTTCAAAAAGTTGTTCAAGAGTTTCTTCAACTGTTCTGCACTAATGGAAAAGCTATATTACATAAGGCTGATGTTCCCCTCCTAAGCTGAGCTGAGTCTGGTGCTTATAGAGGAAAAAGCATAAGAACAGCCTGGAAGTATTTATTTTCTTTTGTGAAATTTTTTTTGGGGTCAAATTTAAGAAGTGGGCCTGAGAGAATTCAGTGCATCTCCTGAATACTTTTTTCCAAATATCCTTCCAAAGAGCAAGTCATCACATACATATAGGTGTCTGCACTTTCTACAGCAAGGACTGCTGAATGAACATGAATTGTTTATTTCTACAAAGTTGAAATTTTGTAGCATCAGCATTTTGAATTCTGTTCATGAAGGGAAAAAGATAATGACAAATTCTTTTTAAGGAAGTATCTAAAGAACTGCTAGAAAGAAAAAAAAAAACCCTGAAGCTACCTTCCTCTTTGGAAAGAAGCATTTCTAAATGCCACAAATCTTTTCAGCAATTGAAAATATAATGATAATAGAAAGTTTCCTTTAGGAATTACCACAGAATTTTTTCTTCTACTGGAACAATTTTATCAGGTAAAGCTGCAGAAAAATATTATATTTATACTAGTTGGCAGATCTTTACCATCTTCCCAAAACAACCTTAACTCCTAGCCTACCATAATAATCATCTTTGGCCAAACACAGTGGAGAGACACATACGTGTCAGTAGGACAACGTGGTGGCATTTGGTGATATTTCAGATACGCCTGCTGTGACAGCCAGCTGGGTGGAGTTTGTCTCTTCAGGTGAATTTTCACCAAACATACACTTTCTAATACTGTCTGGAGCCTCTAATTCTGTGAAAGAAATCTTAAGGCCTGAACACTTCCTTTAAAAAAATAAACTTAAAAAGAAAATTGCATATTATTGGTATACTAGGCAGCTTCTGATAGCCCAAGAGAAACGTTTTTGACCAGAATAGATTTGTTCATAAAATCCAGAACAGCCTCACACTGCTGATGAAACAGCTGATGCTTATTCTAGTACAGACTGAAGTTTTACATGGGGCATCATGAACAGTTTGAGTTCACTGAGGTAGAAGAGAATAGAAGAGAACAGGAAATAAACATCAAAACTTTGATAAGTTAGATCAGCTTCTCTCATGTGTCAATGGAGGCAGCTTCCTGAGGACTTTCAAACCTGTTTCACAGCATTATCACCTCTTAAGTAGTCTTAGAATTCTTTGTCTCCACTTCACTTCAAAATATATCCCTGCTGGAGCATCTCCTCAAGTAATCATTATCCTGATTTCATCAGTAAAACACGCCAGCCAAAAAATGTCTCTGAACTAATCTTTTCCATTGGCAGCTGAACAATTTCCGTTACGTTGGAAGGACAAATATTTTACCATGGCAGGTATTTTTAAATATGGGACCTGACCTTGGTATCCACAAATGTAATACATATTTGCAAACTAAATTTTGAAAGCAAAGTTCACTGTCTGCATCTCCACCAATTCACACTTTGATATTTAGAAACAAACTAAGATTTGTAAAGACAAACACAAAAGTGTGAGCAAAACACTTGCCCACATGAAGAAAGTAATTATTCTTCTGAATGTCTACTCCTTACCTGACATGTCAGTCCAAGGATTTAATGCCCAAACAACATGCCATCTTATGTATAATTGCTAACATTAACTCCTGGGTTAATGCCAAAGTACCTAATTTTGTGATAGATTTAAGGTCTTAATATATTCATCCCTTTTTGTTTAAACAACAGACTGGAGCTCGCAAGATTCTGACATTTGCTATTTTTGGCAAAACCCAAAAGTTTATAGAGGTTTGTTGTATGCAGTGAATTAAAATGCAAATCTCTTTAGTATAATGAAGGCATTTTGCTCTCAGGGCTGAAAATTTACCCAAAGTACAAAAAATAATTGAATAAATGGTTGCATTCCTAACTATTCACTGACTTCTGCTCTTCTAATTTATTTTCCTCATCCACACTATTATGAGAGGAGTTGTTTACTGAAAGCTCATTTCATTGTGAAGCCCAAAACTATTAAGAAAGGAAGCAATTCCTTCCACCACTTTGAAAGACAATAGCTTGACGTGCTGTGTATAGTGCCTGAATTTAAAGCTATGTAGTTTCTCTTTCAAAAGAAGATTGTGACAAAGCTGTCTCAACATAACCCATCTTTTAATCACAAGTTATAATAATCATGAGACAGGATATTCCTGGCCTGTTTCACCTGACTGTATTTAAGAGAAAATGCATCACTCAGCCATGTCAGAAAAATTAGACTCCAGCTCCCCTCTTCCTGCAATATCAAATTATCTGGTAATGCAGATAGAAACACAGCACATCACAGCTTGCAGCTCCAGCTTTGGGTTGCAGAATAATGGAATGAAATAATAGCTGGCATGTGTAACTTTAGGATAGTTCCAGAAATAGCGAGTGCTGCATACTGTAAAGAAATATTAATAGAATAGGCCACTTACAGATAAGAGACCCTGTGATTTTATCACTGTGATTTGGCATTATATACTTGCATATCAATGAAATATGTCATCTAAGACATAGTTCTATTTTCTCATATGGAAAGAGCCTTTTTCAGTTAATTTAAACTGCAGTTCAGCTCTGAATGGGGTCACAGTAAAAACTGCTTACCTTTCCACAGATTTATTTCTATGTCCAGGTATGGCTGATACTTCACACTGCTAAATCTCTTCTTTTTCCCTCTTCACCCATTTTTACTCTTTCAACAAGGACAGAACTAGTAGAGCAAGGAGCATTTATGCAAGTTACTTGTCACCAGGGCCATCAAACCTGTGTACTATGGATCAGAGTAATTATATCATTATCTGTGTTGGTTCATTAATGATGAATGATGCAAAAGGAGAGAACTGAGCTGGGCTCTCAGCCCTCCATCTGAATTTCCATCAAGGAAGCAAACAGTTCCATGGCCAGTAAAACTCCTAAAACTGTGCTCCTGTGGATTTATGTCCTATGCTTCAACTACCAGTTGCCCAAAAGTGCAAATTCTCATTCCTCAGTGATAAGAGAGCATTTCTGTGGGGATGATCTGGTGTCTACATGATTTCCCAGTAATTAATGATAAGACTGATGTAATAACTGACTTTTTTAAGCAATTATGCTTAAGCTACAAGCATATGAAGCTTTTGTAATGAGATGTAAGAGCTCATAACCAATTCATTTACACAGAAAGGTGAAAAATATCTCTGCCTTAAGAATAAATTTTCATAGAGATAAAAAAAGCAGGTAGTGCAGGCCCTCACAGAAAGCTGAATATAGATATCTATATAGATATGTAGANCTTGATTGTCCGGCAACGGATCCGTCTTCTTCCGTGGGGGTCCCGAGTGGGATCTTCTCAGAAAGTCTCTTTATAGTCTTTTCGAAAGCGAGGGGCAACTGGCCAAGTGTTGGGGAAATCAGACCCATTATTGGGGGAAACCAGCCCCATTGTTTGGGGGAAAACCAGCCCCATTGTTTGGGGAAACTGGTGCAAAGCGAGTGAGCAGGAGCAGGTGTGTGTACAGAACAAGCCATTCCTTTCGCTTCAGCGCCGTCCTCACCACCCTTGGCAGCAAGACCGACGCAATCCTAGGTGGCTTATACCAGTCCCCAGCGGGCACACCTGCACACAATACTTGGCAGACATCCCACCTCGACCAGGCCCAAGCTTTGTGTAAAGTCCTTTCCCCCTTGAGGGGGGGGATTCAGTCTCAGTCCCTCTAGATGATTGTGAGACAGATGAAGGGTCTTCGGACCGTCTCTTACAGTAGATATACAGATATATAGATATATAATTTCAGCCAAAAAAAAAATCAGAAAAATAAATAGCATAACTCATAATTTGAAATACAAAACTGCAAGGCAGACATCAAAGAGTTGATGATCTGGTGATGACAGTCTCTAATTTAACTTTGGATCATTTTAGACATTTTGGTGTGTAAGATCAGTACAAAAACATTCTCCAACAGCTACTCCGAATAAAATGCCTCAGTGGACTTATTCCTAGAAGGTGCCTCTGAGAGAGAGACTTACTCTCTATCACTTACTACAGTGTCTTGTGGATTGTGATGATGTGATAGGAGCTTTTGTTGATGATTTCATTTCCAATCTGTTGCCACTGTTGGCAGAATGGAACCAATTTTCCACTGAAGTCATATTAGATCCTCCTGTTGCCTTCCTTAAAAATAACTAGGTAATATTTTATATGTTTGAAGTAGCATTTCTCTCATTTATGTTATTTTATAGCAACAGTAACTTAAAAGTTCAAATAACACAAGAATGTCAGGGTACATGTATACATGTTTTTATGTATAAAATTGACACACCTACACAGGTGAATGACTGACAATGACATACATCCTCATACAAAAATATAGACCTCAGACAAATAGGCAGAGTTTTCCTCTATAACAAGAACACTGAAATGCAATAAACCCATTTATAATCATCCTCCAAGCACATGAGAAGTTTCCCATAAATGTTGTCATTTGACCTTTTCAGAAAAGGTCACCAAAAGGCCATCGATCTCTCATTGGATTTCTATTACACACACTTTGAACCAAGGATCTTTACATTTACTGCTCTCATTTATCACAGAATGCTGATTACAGGAAACATCCAAATTCTGACATTTCAAAGGTCAGTTTGCAATTTTTAAAGATTCCCCTCCATTATTCATTTTATTGCCTGCTCTGCTCCACAAGTAATCCATTAGAAATACAAGTTTACTTCTTGATCTAAACAATTTGTATCAGAAGCTCAGATTTTAGTGGAATTAAAAACGACTAAAATAAAAGACAAACTATTATGCTGGTTATTCATCAGAGAAGAACGTTTTGCTCAAGATAAACATCTTTAAGTTTATATAGCTGTAGAGGTGGTCGATTGGTTTTTGGGAAAGGAGGGGGATGCTCTTGGTTTTCCTAATCATACTTTAGACAAAAGGTGAGACACCGAACTTGAAAACAAGTGGTGTGTATGGTTTTGATTTCTGAGTTTCGACATTGGCAGGTATAATGTCAGTAGCATTTCAACTCTCCAAATTCCCTAAGTTCTTCAAGGTCATGCCTAGGCAATGTAGCAGGCATGTCTAATCAGCTCCTACATTCTGCTTCAACATTTCAGTGAAACACATTCTCTTTTTGAATGCTCATGAAATAAATGTCTTCTCAAACACATTTTGTCATTATATATAAATAAATAATTTATCCAAAAACCTTAATTTGGTGTTCTGTTGCAATAATAAAGTGGAATAAATGTTCAAAGTTCCGAGCACTAACATGATGCTCAGCTTATTACGAAAGGGGAACACTTATCTGTGATTGATTTTCTTTTTCATGAGGTACTTGCATCCCTTGCCAACTGAGCTTGAAAACCTCACAGATGTACATCATCATATAGGCACAGCTACTGTGATGACCTGTAAAAGGATATTAGAACATGAGTTTAGTAAGAACTCATTAGAACATGAGTGGCTTCTTCTGTTTTCTATCGACTGTTAGATATGTGCAAATACCATTAAGTACATTTGCAAGATCACCCCCAGGTCTTCCTTCCCCTGCTCCCTTCTGTCCCACCTGCCCCAGGGTTTTGCCACGAAATTTTATAATAATTAATTAGTATTTAATTAATTTTTGATATTTAACTTCAAGAGAAGGACTGGTAAGCCCTGCAGCGGTAGGCCCCTTGGTCTGTAACTACTTGCCATGATGAGCCCTGTGCAGCTGCTGGCCTTGGTGGCCCTAGCTGTAAAGCACCCTGTCACAGAAGTGACCCAGCCCAAACCTGAGCTCCACTGACTGGCATTAGCCAGGTATTTATATGCACATGTCAGCAGGAAAGCTATGGTGTGGGGGTAGGAATACACCACTAAACTTCATGAGTAACAAGGTGTGAAACCCAACAAACTGTCTCACAGAAATGTGTTCAGGGACCCCAAGGCTTTTTTTTGGGTGCACCTTTTCACAGGTTGAGTTGACCTGTGGTGTTACATCTTACTTTGAGCATTATGCACTGAGTTATATTTTGATATGAGATATGGGATATTGGGGCTTTGCAGAGCAATGATATATACTTAATCCAGAGTAGCTGAATACATACCAAACAAACCAAATTTGACAACCAAAGTAAATCTTATACCTCTGGCATTGCCGTAGGACTGCAGTAACATATGCCCTTTCCCTTTGGGATATTTGGTCTGTGCACTTCAAAATGCATAATGTAGATACGCTCAGGAGTGGTGTCTTGACTTTTTGTGGGGGAGCAGTTTCTACATCAGCATTTCGTATTGGCTGCCAGTTGAGGACCAGAATCACTTAAATATCTGTTCTAATGCCATAGAAGTTGGCAAGAGCCATGAAGTGCCGTGACCCAAAGGTGTGTAAACTATTCCTGCTGAACATACAGACTCACAGATGCAGGATCGGCCCTTTGATATGCCCATATAACTTATCTGCTATGGAGCATGGAAGAAATCTCCCTACATTACTAAATTCCTACATGTTAAACATCAAAATGAGACTAAAAGGAAAAAAAAAATACATGTGCTTTTTATTCCCACAGCCTGGACTTTTTGACTTGCATTTTCTGGAGAGCTACAGCATGTCAGATGGCTGCTCTCATTTAAACCAAGAGCTGAATCCCTCAGGTCCTTCAGATTCAAAAAATGAAAGAAAATACTTCTAAATTACTTCCTTCTCCACCACTTCCATGCCCTGCTCTGATTATGGGTTTTCCTGTTTCTGATTCAAATGAAAGAAGGAAGAATTCTAAGCCACAGCTGGCAGGATATCATACTCCATTTCATTAGACTTTTTAATAGAGATTAATAGTATTCTCTCCTGTTTTAATGAGATATCACACTTCTTTATGTACCATGAGAAGCACTTTTGCTAGACTAAATTCCAACTAGTGCCATATGATCTTTTAGGAAGAGCTTTTAGGAGGTTTTCTATTTCTCTGCTGTGTACAAAAAAAGAAAAGGAAAAAAATTGAAAGAAGCTATATTTTTCACTTGCAGATAACATTTGATCCACACAGATTATCCAGGGTGTACTTTACAGATACTATTTTCTCAATCCTCATTCAGAAATTTTTGGGATTTTTGAGTGTTTGCAACGTTGCTTACATTGTTGTTAATCTTAACCATAAAAAGTCAGGCAAACACTAATGAGCTGTACCTTCATTACAGTATACATTTGAGTAATGGATTTATTAAGAGCATTACAGCTCTTTATTATGCATTAGATTGAGTAGTTTGGATTTACTAGCAGCACTTTGATATTCTATGAAAAGTTAACTTTAGAATTGAATGCCTGAAATTATTTGCCATGTTAAATGTAACTGAGCAAAAGGAACATCTCACATTCTAAGGAGGATTACAACTGCAAACTGCCTAAAAGGGCTGTTCAAAACTCACTGCAGTAGCACAATGCATTTCTTTTTATGTTCCTGAATTTAGTCCGGTCCATAAAATGCATTAATTTGTGCTGCAGATACATCAACTACCTTGCATTGCATTCTACATGAAGACTATTGTTGGCTGAGAGATTTTTTCTTTTATGTACTGAACTGGATTTGAGGTGTTTTCATTTGCACGTTTGATAGGTCCTGGCTTTGATCTCTACATCAGGAGGTGTTCTTTGGCACATTTCACCTCAGAAGATGTATTACAAACCAAAGCAGAACAGACGCCTGAGTGTCAGCTCTGAAGGAGAGAAAGGAAACCATGCAGTGCTATGAGAAGGATGAAGTGCTCCGAAATTGCCATGCTCTCTGAGCTGTCTAATCTCCTTGCTTTGTCTCATAGAATTCCATTCCACCATTATTACAATTAATTGAGTCAGGACAATTTTAATGCCATGAGGTACTTCCAAGATACACAGCTGTAAGATACAACCAGGTACAGATGGGGTAAAAATCCCAGTTTCCAAGTAGATACAGTGAAGGTCTCGGCTGAAGTACAAGGTACTACTGGCTGTATAAAGCTCAAGTCTGAGTTCAACTGAATAGTGCAATGTCTGGAACTGGACCTAATTTGTGGAAGTCAAAATTGCCTCTATTTCTTCTACTACAGAATCAGGCAGTGAAACTTGCTACATTGAACACCAACTATAAGAAAAGGCTTACATTCTTATTCAGTGGGGTGTCCCCCATTAATCCAGTCAGATCAGAATTTGTGGTGACTTATGAAAACCGTATTTTATGCGAGAAATGAAGGACCACTGAGATAATGTCCTCAAGAAAGAGGAATGAGCTAGAACCTTAGGAATATACTATATTTTTACTATTTTAAAAATCCTTACTGGTCTAATAAAATCCCTGTGGTTTAGTATATATATAAATGTAGACATTTTAGTAAGGTTCTTTACAATCCGTGATGGGCCAAATCTCTCAGGAAACCTTCAGTCTGATACAAGAAGATGATTTGCACTAGTTTTATCACAAAGAGGAATTCACCATGAACTATTTAGGTGCTGTCAAAACCGCTGGCAGTTTATGACCAAATCCCATATACTGTAATCACAGTAATCACAGGGTTGTTTTGTTTTGACCAAAGGTCTGACTCCTTATAGCCACTCTAACGATTGCATTCCTTTCACAATGGCATTTATTTAGAGGAACACAACAAAATACGCCCTGTTAGAGAAGGAAAATATTCTCACTCCTCTTTACCATAAATGAAGTCCTCATAAGAACTTTCTGATAAGGAATCATATGTTTCAAATGCATTCTTCCCAGGCAGAAGGCAGGATATAATTTCTAATCGCATTTAGGCACTGTTTCAGGACACAGCAAGTATTGTGTTCAGCAGAACTGCTGCACGCTGCTTGGGTTCATCTCAGGACTTTTTGTTGTTGTTGTTAATTTGAGGATAGAAACTTTTTGGACTGGTTCAGTATTTCTTGTGTAACTAAGCATTTTTGAGGCAGGTACACCCCCAGCCATCCTCTCCCACTGCTCTACGTACTGTAAAGAACCCACACGTGTAACAAGGACTTGCCAACTATCACTTTAGCCAAGATATTCGCACTGTTTGTACCAGTGAACTCTCAGAGTCAGCACTGAATAAAGTACTTAAGAGATTATTGTGAAGGAGAGACTTTCATAATGCCAAAAGTGGACAGATTAAAAGACAGAACATGTCTTTCAAACTCAACTGCTGTGTGACTTGGGCTTTACCCATCATACACTCTCCTTATGCATTGTCTTTTACAGCTTCTCAGCAGATGGAAAAAGCTTTGATGGAAAAATATATTAATATATAATCAAGCTGACACCAAAGGTGGCTGAACTTTGAAAGATGAGAAGATCTTGTTTCCAGTAGGGAAATTCCAAAATTGTCTTTAATGGATCTATTTCACAATTTAAGTATATAAGACATGGGGGACACCCATGGACTTTGTTTGAACTTCGGTGTGGGATTTGAATCTGTGCTGGAAACTTTTTTGATAACAGAACCTATCTTCCCTCCTACATCTTCTTAAATGATAAACATTGTAAGTATTGCTTTATTTAGTGATCCCTAGGAAACTAGTCAGTCAATAAAATTTTAAGTTTTTAGGCACTAGGAGCCCAAGGGTTAATTCAGTGACTATTGTGCACTGGGTGACCTGATTTCAGCATCTAACCAGGAGAATCACAGTTGTTTTGTCACTGAGGCAGGGTTTACTTTTGATAGGCCAGCAAGAGTTTCATGCCCAGCATACCCAATTTCAGAAGACTACAAAGAGAAAAATCAGATTGTGCATCAAGACAAGCTTCATAAGCCTTTTGCCTTTGTTAAGTGAAGGGACAAGAGAAAGGGACTCCAACACAGAAAATTACATGATCATGCAGCACCATCATAGGCTCATAGACTCGCAGGTTGCAGCAGGACCTGTGCTTCATATCTGCCCCTTGATACTAGTGTCAGTTTTAAACAAGAGCTGTGAAATGGCTTAGCAGCAGGTTAATCTCATGTATTCTTACACAGTCTCCTATCATAAAGAAATATTAGCAGGCCTGAAATCAAAAGGGTGAGTATACATTACCTGCTTTTTTTGTATTTTGTATCATTTGTTTCTGGCTGGAGAGTATGGTATTTCTTGTGGTTCAGCCTGGTTACTCCCTTCACTGAACGCTGGATTCTATATCCAGATACCCCACAAACAAGGCACGCTCAGCACTTCCATCACAAGGCCCTCTCCCCTACACAATGTCTCTATATCCTTTGCCTCTCGGTTCTATTACAGTTGGTGATAAACATTCCTGTCTCACAGCCCCTCACAGCAGGAAGAAAGTGCCTGAGCTCGGCAGAGCAGCTCCCGGGAGCAGCGTCTCCTGCCTGTGCAGCTCTTAACCGTTCCAAGGGTACTCAGGGGCTGCAGCACCACTGTGTTCCATTTTCACTGAAGTAATTGACATGAGAATAGATTCACGTTGTGCCACTTGCTGTTCTCACTGCCTTTGTCTGAAAAATCAAGGCTCAAGTACAGTATCTCATTTGCCAGGAAATTGGTGGAAAGGCAGCGAACTTTTCAGCTTTTCCCATATTCTGCACTTTGATTCTCATCAGTTTTGAAGGGCTGGGGTTTTTTTAAGGCTACAAGGGGAGGGGAAACTGTAATCAGAAGGAAATAAAGATGTCACAGCACATTGCATGTGAATGTATTACAGCAGCCACAAGCACAGAGATTGCTCTGGTAGACAGTGGAGGGAAAATGAACCACAGTATTTCATGTCGAAAAACTTCCTCACTAGTCAGCATCTTTAGGGATAGTATCTTCACCAAAATAAAAACCATTCTGTTGTCAAGGAATCTCACCCTAAAACCGCAGCTGACATGCAATGCTTAGTTTTACACGCAGCCAAACCAAGATAGGAATGTAGTCCATTAGCTTTCTGAGTCACTAATATAATAAGGACCGAGGTATAATTAGCTAATATTCAAAATCAATAGCTGGTATATTTTTGAGCAATTTATGCTATACTAATTAAAGAAGAAATAACTAAAATTTACTCAGATTTATGCCCTGAATGAACCAAACTGTTGAAGAGCAGTAGAGTGCAAGTTGTTCATGGACCAAGACCAGACAGGTAGACTTTAACCAAAATAAATGAGGGGCATTCATTCGTTCAGGAGGGGGATTTAGAATGGAGAGAAGGACAAGGCCTTAGAACACTGGCACTGTAACTAGTAGAGCTCAATATGGCACTGATGGGATCAAATTCTGCCAGGGCACACTTCATCATTAGCCAAAATTAAAACCTCCATAGGATGATCAGAGTAGCCACTGGACTCACTCATGCACTTGCATTTTAATTACATTGCAGGAATTGTTGCTGACTGTAATGTAGTGTTTGCTCCTGTGGATTGCCAGGGTGAAAGAGCAAGAAGCTGGCAACAGTTCTGTTCCCCATTTTATCCAAAAGACCCATCAGTGTCTCTAAGACCCAAAGTTGCCATTTTACAGGAGCAGAGGCAAAAACCCTACACCACCTTACCTGGAATCCACACAACAGACTGCACCTGCCTTCACCTTTCCTTACTCATTCCTCTTGCCTGCTTGTCTCTCACTGACAATATTTTTGTTTCTTTCTTCACTGTCTCTCAAGATACTCAAGAATGTACGGCAGCCTCCAAATATTTGCTTTCAAAATAACCTTGAGGAGGAAAAAAAACCCCACTGACATTTTTTGGACAAAGAGACTTTTAAAACTTTCACAATAATTTGCATTGAGCTTACTGAATCCACTCTCTCTCATGTGATTGACTCATTATTTCCCATCAGTTCCATCAGTGAAAATGATTTCCAATATTTTTCAGAAAAAAAAAATACAATGTCAGTAGGGCACAGTCAAACACAATGGCTGTGAGTAGCTCAATAGACTGAATTACTCTTGAACAATTCTCTTTGCCCTGCAAAGACACATTTTGCAGCATCAATTAAGTTCAGCAAGCATTTCGTTTAAAGTCAAGAGCTGGAAGAATAATGAATTTCTTTGAAGTCTGATGACAGCCTAGGCAACAGCACAAGTAGAAAGAGAAACAGTCTGGAAAACTCATTTACATAAGAAATTGTACCAGGTGACCTTTTATTAGATCTGATCTTATGAAAGATATCACCATATAAATTCATCATTCTCACAAGCAATTCCTCATTTAATAAGGGCTATTTGCAGCAAATTATGGCACTGGGCTCAGTAACTCCCTAGTAAGGGTCAGTGAGAACAGAAATTATGAATGTAATGGACAAGTGCAGAGTACTCAGGTCCAGTGAATTTCACACCCCATCTATATTTAGTGTTAATTTGCAAAAGGAAATACCTGCTTGCTACCAGGAAATATCTGAACACCAACAGATTTGCCAAAATCTCTCTGTGTACCTTCAGTAATTTTTGTTTTTTCATTATGCACAAAGCTACCCAAAACATCAGTAAATTGAAGATTTATAGACGTATAGTCACATATTTCTGGTTCTTAAAGGTACCACAGGACTCTTGAACAATGATTTTTATTAGGGGCATTGATGTACAGCTTTCCAAGAAAATTCAAGTAGGGAAGATGCCAGAGATGGTAACACTTGTGTATGTGGAAGGTTGGCATTGGCACTCTTCAGCATTTGGAAGGAATAGCACAGAGATACAGAAAGAAACAAAGGTGGGTAAACTGGGAAGCAAATTTAGGGGAAATCTGAAGAGAGAAGGCATGGGAGTGACAAAGAATAATTTGACTCAATGATACAAAATAGATGTCTTGAAGTTACTGGGGGAAAAAAGCACCTGATAACAGTGAAACAGAAACACTTTATTTCCAAGATTGTCAAAATATACCTTTTCACAGCCATTTCCTTGTGGGTTTTAGCATGTTAAGTGGCAATATGAGCAGATATTTCTTCTGCGACTTCACTGCAGCTCTCAGTAGCCTTACAATGAAATTATTTTTTCTTCACAATAGCATCATTCAGTGACTACGCCAACAACTTCAGCTGAAAAAAGTTCTCCAGACACTGCCAAATCCAAAATGCCATTGTCAATAAAGGATGAAACCAACTAGCACTGATTTGTTTCTCCAAGAAACATCAAAGGGCTTCCTAATAAATGTGCCAACTCTTGAGAAAAATAAATTTCCATTATTGAAAACAATTGCATGTTGTAAACTTATCTTTTGCCCAATCAGTTTATATTATCTTGACAATGAATCATAGTCATTAATTAGTATTTCTCAAACAAAAAAAAGAAATTAAACCTTTGAGCATGTGTTTATAGTATAGCACATACAGACAGATAAATAGAAATACTTGCTCGTGATTACAGAGCATTTGGTAATAGAAAACATTATTAGTGCTGAAGACCTTCTTGCTTTGCAGCTTGAGGGATGTTTTCATCCTATTTCTTTCTGTAGAAGACAATATGTAAAACCTTTTTTTTCTTGGGCTTTTTTTTGAAGGGATAGAGAGAGTGAAGAAAGTTTCGTTATACCAGGAATAGAGGTACTTTTCTATCATGCTTCCAGCATGGAATAAGCATAAGTAAGATGAATCCCAGTGTCATGAGGGTGCAGTATTTATTTCCTATGTACTATTCAATCTCCTTTCTAAACATCATGATGGCATTTGCCATTAATCTCCAGCTGAACTGTATAAATGACATCATATCCCTAATGATCTTCTTCCCCATCCTATGATTTTCTACATACAATAAAGCAGTTTGTTTTGACTTTATTAAAAGCACCTGCAGATCCAGACATTATTTTAAGTTAAATTATAATAATTTAATATTTATTTTTAATATTTAATAAGAAGAATTACAAGTTTATAAGAGTATTTCTATATATTTTATATTCACACTTTGCTATGTGTTTTTTCCAGCGTTCAGATTAAAGTGGCAGATCAGTTACCCTGCAAACTAATCCAGATCAGTCTTCCAACTTCAACAGCGGCAAATTATTTG
Organism: Oreocharis arfaki; assembly: GCA_013398015.1. Lineage (NCBI taxonomy): Eukaryota > Metazoa > Chordata > Aves > Passeriformes > Paramythiidae > Oreocharis > Oreocharis arfaki. Next base: position 273,704 of record VZRR01004766.1, on the reverse strand, counting down.
CCACAACCAACTTGGTTTTGAGAGTAAACAGATGAGAAATAAAGAAATTAAATAGTAAGAGTGGTCAGAAATGTTCCATTCCCTAAATCTGAGGTTCAGAAAAAACATCACAGAAAAATCTGTTTCTACAGAAAACTGAACAGTCACCCGAAAGGCCAAAACTGCCAGAATGGTTTGTTTTCTTGAACAGCTATCACAAATTATTTTTAGGATTCCCAGGAAAACTTAGGAAAGTTTGGGTTAATATTCAGATCTGCCTTCCAATGAAAGACGTGATAAACTGACAACCTGGATACATACACATGCTTCTGTATATATGTACCTTTGTGCGTCTCTTACAGCTTCTTCAACCAAAAGGCAGAGAGCTGGATCCTGCAATCACATGGACCAGCACTGTCATTCCAGCCAGCAGAACTAGGCATAAGACCACTCTTTGACTGCAACTTCCATTAATAAAACTGCTCCCATTGCAGATGCCAGAGTGAACAGAGTGCTTAGAGCTCTTAATAAATACACTGAATTAGAAAATGTCTCCATACGAACAATGCATCTGAGCTAGACAGATTAGAGGATTAAGTTTCCCACTGCAGCAGTTCATATTATGGTGACACAGAAATGTCAAGGATAACAGAAGTTACTGCTGAAGCATTTGGAAAACTGAATATAAAAACCATGACTTTAAAGCAAAAGAAAAAAAAAAGAGATTCACAAATCAAATTAAGCAAGACACTGAAGAAGTAAATAAATTCTGAGTAGAAATTATTCAACTGTATTGATAAAACTCATTAAAGGTCAGGTCTCAGACCATTCTGTGTGACACACCAAAACCAGGGGATCCATTTCTTAACCTGCTGAAAGGGCCATTTAGGATAAATTTAATCAATTTACCTCTTAGCCATTCAAAGCTTGCTGGAAGTATGCTTGCATCTAGTAAAAGCTGCAGAATGTCTGTGTGAGAAATCTAGTTATTCATCTTGCTTTCAAAAGATTGAGGTGGGGTGAGGGGAGTTCCTCAGAGAGAAGATCCTCATGTAAAACAAACTAAGTTGTCCAAACACAAAAACATCCTGTTTTAAAATCTTATCTCAATTCCTAAAACTACTTTCCTGTTTGCTTTCACTGTCTTTACTGTAAAACTAGTATTTGTTCCATCTTGCAATTATTTTTAGTAATAACTGACTATAAAAAAAAGGGCACATTAACAAACCACATTGGAAGTAAAGAAGCCTCCTGTTTTCCCAGTATCACCTATGTAACGGAGAGAAAATCTTGTATTATTCTTCTTGTTGGTTATTGCACCCATGGGGCTGGAGAAACACTTGTGACCTTAAGGACACTAAAGATACTCGACATCAAACACAGAGAAAAGGTAAATTTGCTGCTGATGTGAAAAAGTGGATGAAAAATTGCAGTTAATGGAGTCGGTCCCCTCTGAATCGGTCCCTTTGCACTTGCGAATGTTTTTCTGTCAGGTAAAAGAATGAACTTTAGTCTACAATAAATCATGAGGTGCCTGTTACCTTCTTGAGGGTCAAGTGCTTCTCTTCTGTTTGTATGGGCAAGTTGGAAAGAAGTTTAATTTTAAATGCATCTCTGTAGCCCCTCATCTGCACCACCAGCACAGGGGCTCGGTGCTCGCCTTGCCAACCAAGGGTATCAGCACCGTCTCTCCGGAGCCCCCTCCAAAATTCAGAGCCTGGATAGAAAACCAGGGTTTTGCCACCAATATTTCACAGTACTTTATACAAGATAAATATAGCCTTTATAAACTTCTGCAGTAAAGTCAAATAATAAAAATACTTCCTTTTCACACACATAAATAAACAGCTGTTTCCAGTTCTCCTTTGACACGGGCAGTGCCTAAAACCCACCAGCTGTAATTCTGCCAGACCTCTGAACTGTGCCTTCCTCTGGCTTGGTGAGTCAGCACCTGCTAGTAAAGGTAAAAAATTACACAAGAGGTTGTTTTCTTCAAAGTCTGAAAAGGAGAAGGGGCAGTGAGGGGGCAGCTGTGAATTTTGGGTTCATGTGTGGTGGTTTTAAATTTTGTTTATGTTTAGTTTGGTTTGGTTTGATTTGCTTGCTTTGCAGGGATGTGTTGTTGGGGTTTTTTCCACATAATACAAAAATTAATATTTTTCCCTTGAACTGATGTCCCTGGGCTCCCTGGTCTTTTTGTTTATTTATCTTTGATTAAAGAGTATGTAGAGCATCAGATAAGAAAGGGGAGAAGGGAACTGAAAAGAATTGAAACTTTTCCAAGAAAATCCAATAAACAGGCATTTAGAATGCAGACATTTCTGAGCCACCCTGTTGAGCACCATTAAATTCACCTTATGCTGCAAATCCACCATACCAAACCAGCTGAGACATGCCAGCAAACTGAACCACAAAGGAGTTGCTGTCATACCCAAGCCTCTGAAACCTGGCCTAGTGACTGTTATTTATACTTTAAATCTTTGGCAGGCATAAACCAAACTTACTTGATGCAGTATACGCAAATGTGCTATCAAATACTGGTGCCTTTTAGATTTCAAAGCACTTATTTTCCTGTGGTGTTTTCCACATAATCTAGCCTCAAATAAAGACATCAGTAATTTTGACTTGATTACACTATAATTATTTAAATATCTTTAATTTCATACACTGGACTAATTACTGTATCTGTTGTTATCATTAAAAGAGTCTGTTACAGATAATGTATCTCATGTATTCCCCCTAATTGAAAACTGCAGTTCTTGAACAATAACAGTTGTGACAACAACAGCAATTCTGTTTAAAGGCTACCCTGGCAGTACAGCTGGAATTATTGCAAACAAACTACAGTGAGGAAGCACAATTAACAGCAGAGCTGAGGGACAAGCTGCTGACAGTTAACTTGGTCCTTTTGCCAATTTTTTTTTTCTTCACCATGATCCAGTAGACAACACCAGGACTTTGCTGGGGAGCTCCCAATGCTTATTATTTATAAAAGCCTATAATATCCAGGTTTTATCCCAAGTAAATTCAGTGTAGTTGTCTTGTACAGAAGACTCTCCAGACCCACGCACCCCAGAAATTGTGAGTAGAGGGGCAGGATCACTTCCCTCGACCTGCTGGCAATGCTCCTCTCCCTGATGCAATGCAATCACCTTCTCTAATAAAAGGTGTGCTTTCTCCATATGACCTTTTCCTGTTGGTGGATTCTTGCTGGATATGGAAAGCGAAGAGGGATAGAACAATTCACCAGAAAAAGTGCCTTAGGACAAATTACAGCAGGAGTTGTTTGTTCACAGACCTCCCCCAAAATTGCAAAGAGAACCAAGTGGGAAAATGTCAGACAAAAAAGCGTCCATGGAAAATATGAGAGAATTGTGACAAAGGTTTAAAAATGGAGACTGAGGCAATACAAGAAATTGCAGAAAAGGAGAGAAGAAAATAAGAGGAGGGGAATGTTAACTGTGAGAAAAGGAACCACTGAGGAGAGGAAAACCAAACAATAGTCAGACATAAGAGTACAGATGCATGAATTTCATATTTGCCAAACACCAACACAGTTCTGAGGAAGAAGCCCAGGTGCTATGTACCAGAATAAAAGGGGATGGAAATACCAGATGAAATTATGAACACTGAATATAGAGTGGCATTAAGACTGAAAGCTCTTCAGGGGGAAGATTGCCTTTTTATTGTGTGCTTCAGCAGAAGTCAGGAGGATTTTTAGCATAACTCTTTTCTCCAAGTGCTACTTCAGTACAAATAATTAATAACAATAACAGTCAAAATAATTCATAAGACTAATGACTTTACAAATGATCTTGTGCAGTTCTCAAGGGTAAGTGCTCCTTTCCCTCAACTCACTCCTCAAAATTCACCAGTGAATGTAGCTGTTTCCCTTGACAGCTCATCTTATCTCTCTCTTTTCCTTATTTCAGCTTGAATTATGGACCAATTAATATACTTTCTACCTTATAAATAGAGCCACAGTCAGCTCTGTGCTGAAGCTGACTGCATGTTGCGTTGAATTTGTAATGAACACCCTTCTGCTGGCACTCAGCACTGCTTTTTCAAAGGAAATCATTTTGGATAGGTAAATAACAAATGCTGGATTTGTCAGATCTCTGGAACACTGGCATTCTCATGGATATTGCAGTGTCTGATTACCACACATCAGTGTAAATACCTCTTTTTAAATGTATGCTCTCAAGAAAATGTATTTCCCTATGACCATATTTGATCATTAACTTATACTTACAAGTATGGACCAGCTCCAGCACAGCCTACTCACTCTTCCTTCATGCTGATGTTCTTCTTTTCCGACGCGCATGTTGGGCTGATTTTTTAGCAGGAACAAATCAGCAGAGAATGAGAGCCCAGAGAGTGTTATCTGGTCTGGCTGCAGACTCAAGCCATGCTCTGAGCCTTGGGGATGCGAATCCACTCTGGCCTGGAAGCCTGGATCCATGGCTTTCAGCACATGTCAACAGTCCCACCTCCACCAGACCCACCAGTGTCTCCAGCAGTGTGCCAAGGTCCACCCAGGAGCACCCCTTCTCTGGCAGTCAGATGTCAGGGGAACAAGGAAATGATCCCATACATCCGCTATCCACGGCGTTTGTCCATGTTTTACCTATCTCATGCTGTGAGAAGAGGGAAAATTGGATAACCTTATTCAACTGGAATGCTGGAAGCCTTTTGTTATCCTTCTGCAAGCTCCTTTTAGAGTCCTGGTATATTGATTTCTAAGTGAAAACACTCTTAAGGTGCAATTTCTTAAGAGAAGAAAACCAAACCACCAAACACCAGAGCATATCATCACTTTCCCTTGCAACCCTTTTGAAGTAAAGTAAGTGGACCAGCAAGGATTTCTCTTTCTTTACAGTAGTCATGCTCCTACTGTGCATGTGAATGAGTGTCTTCCCAAAAGCCAGTTTTCAGAGAGCACTGTTGTATTTCATCAGTGCAATTTTCATTTCCATAGATGAAATGATTGTAATTGAAACAGAATCCATGCAGATTAAAAAGCAGGCAGGCTGATCTTCTCCAGGATGCTTCTTATAGTTCTCTCCATACTCTTCTCTTGTTATCTATTGACTAAGATGTAAGATTCAAGGGAAAAATGGAAATTGTATTTCCAAAAATAAGGTTTTTCGTTTGCTGTTGCATTTTCTAACATTGCAGCCTCTCATTTCTTGAAAAACAGGTGGACACATATGAAGAGAATCAGGGAAGAGACACTAATTCATGTCACCTTTGTACTGGTCTGCTGCTATTTCACCTTTCTGCTAACTGTGACACCAGCACAGAGATATTGTAGAGAGTTTGGGGATTTTTTGGCAGAGATAGAAAAGGGTCTGAGATTTCACCAACTCTATTTTTCAGCAGAAGCAGAAACAATAGATGGGACATCCAGCTGTAGACAGAGCTTCCTTAATAGAAGTAACTTGAAGATATTTAAGGAATGTCACTGTTCTGAAGCTCTGTTGCCACCTCCACTGTTCTGGGGCCACTGCCACAAGTGGGTTTTGGAATTTAATGTACATGCTTTTAGGTCACAGATTCATTATTTCTAAGTAAAATCTCACCATTATCTCTAATGAATGCATTTTTGTGCTAGCAGCAGCTTTACTGCAATACTATTAACTTTTCCTTGTGTGCAAACTGATCCTGTCTCAGCATATTTGAATGAGCAAGGCTCCCCTGTAACTGCAGTTTTGTTATAAATCTAATAAATAATAATGTAAAACAAAATTACATTTGCTCTTTATGCTGTCATATCACATCAATTTCATATGGAATGATTTGTCTGCTCTCAAACGAAAGGACCCACTCATCAAGCTGCTCTCCAGTTTTTCCTTTCTGTGCTTCTAAGCAGTATTCCCTAATACTGCTGGGAGAGTTAAAAATGGGGTTGGGGAGGGAAGTTTGTTGCCTAGGAGGCAAAATATCTTCAATGTTCATAAAAAATAAGTGAAAACAACAAATCTGCATCAACTTTCCTTAAATAACAGCAGGATGCCAAGGCAGGCAGCAGTGCTCAGAGACAGCTGGGTCTTGTTGGGAAGGGGTGGGGGGAGCAAAACACCAAAATCAGTATACTTGAGCACTGATACGATTCATTTTGCACATTGTAAACATCTCTAAACAGGTCCTACAGTGCAAGACATCGTTTTGGACTATCTTATGACAGAAAAATACTTCCTACACCAGGAGAAACATGAGCTGGTAGCACTTCTACCTGTCAGGTAACTACAGCTACGGGCTGACACTTCAGCAAAAAAAAGGGGGACCTTTCAGCAACAGGGAGGAAAACATCCATTTGAGGAATATTCTCAACACTGGATCTGCTTCCTCACTTCCAAAACCACCTTCTGATGCAAGCCTCCAGTGCATGATTGATCTGACACCAGGTCCCAGCTGTCCCCAACAGCATCCCACGTATACTGGAGGCAGTGAGCAGCCCGTGTCTGCTCTTCAGAGGATCAAATGAATTAACAATTCATTTGAGCATGCAATATTAACAGCTGTAATAACAAAAGCAACCCCAGCAGCTGCAACGTCAATGACAACAAAGGAAACAAAACCAAACTGCATCACTAGGAATACAATTCAAAGGAGCTGGTTTCTTCAGAAAAGTGCAAGTTGGTTATTCGGGGATGAACATAAGGATAAAGAGGTAGAGAGGCTGGACCCAGAAGAGCTGCCTCCCCACATCACTTCTGGGCTGAAAAGATGAAACTGGTTTGACTTCCCTGGCAGTGTTCAAAAACACATGAATGTGGCACTTGGGGACGTGGTTTAAAGATGGCACTGACAGTGTTGGGTTAACGGTTGGATTCAACAATCTCAGAGGGCTTTTCCAGCCTTATTGTTTCTATGTCATTCTATTCTATGACCTTGAAGCAAAAATCATAAGAAGGGACTGAATGCATCACAGATGGTCAGAAAGGCTTCACTTACCCCCCTGGTTTCTATTGCAACTGCATTAACATTTTCCTTTCTGTGTCTGGCAAAGGTTTTAAATAAACTATCAATCAGGCAGAATGTTTTTGGTACTTATCCCTTCAGGCTGAAAAAGCCAGAGGCCTGAACTCAGAAAGAAGTGGTCGACTGTCTTCCAAACCAGTAAATGCTGGGAACAGGTGCGATCAACACCTCAGTTAACAGGAGACACAGATACAGGGGGGTTATTTTTACATATAGGAGCACTGCAGGTACTTTTTCAAAATACATCTGCCCAGTTCCCTCGGCCTACTGCAGAACTCTGCAGGCATTCTCACCTTATTTCACGTCCCAAAATACTGGAAATTATCCATGCAGGCCAAAGTGAACACAACTGATCTGTGTTGCAGATAAGGGAGGTGAAAGGCATGTTTGAGAAGAAAAAGTGTTAACTGGTTGGCTAAATTACTTGACTAAAATATTTGTCTCCAAAGATTCTATGCTTAATCCTGTTGATATTTGCATGGTGATAGCTCGGTTTTAAGATTTAATCTGTCTGAAATAAAGTGAATAAATTGGGTGATAAATCTTTAAAAATCAAGCTGCAACTCCTATCTCACTGATTTTATCTTTCCTCTGGGACTCAATGCTATTTTGATTAAATAGTTGCCCTTTTCTCTTTATTCCATATTATACTAAATTCATTATTATGATTGCTACAATCTGTGTAGCCCTAACTGTAAAAGCCTCCTCAATAAATCTTTTCTCCTTCGTTTCTGCCAGGTTCTGTAGCGGCATCAAGACATGCACGAGAGGACAGTCTCAAGCAAGACCCAGCCTGTGAGATGACTTTGCCCATCCCATCTCTGTTCCAGCTCTGTTGGAGTCAAGGAGCCACATTGACTCCATGGCTTGTCACATGTGGTGACAGCCATGCAAGTAACAGCAAGGAAAAGGCCCTAAGCCAAGGGAGCAACAACCACCTGTGAAAAACCTACAGAGATCATTAATAACTTACTGCTCTAAAATTCATGGGGGACACCAGTTTCCTGTTGCCTGGGAAAGAAGAAAAAGGGAGGAGGATTTTTAGAATACAGGAGATATTTCAGTTGGAATGAATCAGGTATTAAAAAAATACCGATTTTCAGAAAGGGAAATCTTACAATATTTACCCTGAAAAAGTTAGTTCAGATTTATTTAATTAAAAGAGATAGAAGGGGTCCCACTGAGTCCTGCAGCACTGCTGCTTAGCCAAAGCATTCAAAATTCAAATCAGACCATTAAAAGCAAAAAGATAAAGAATAATGCACAGCAATGACTTTTATTCACTGCTTCAGCTTTCCTCAACAGATTTAAAATATACTTAAAACCCTGGTATTCCATTATCTCTTGTTACTTCTTTTTTATAGTGAATATGCTTCCCTAACCATAACTGGAATGTGGTAGGAAGTTGAGCTTGAGTCACACTGACAACCTTTTAACTACAAACATAAGATGCTGTGTATACAACCAGTGCATGCATTTTATCAGGAAATAGTGGGCTGTATACACCTCTCTCTCTCCTTTTCTCAACAGATACATCAGCTGTGCTGTTCCTGAACAAGAAAACCAAATAGGTAAATAATCTGTTTAATTTAGTAATGCTTGAGGCTTTAATGTGTGCGATTAAAAGACTCAGACCCAAAAGATTAGGTGAGTATCAAATAAGTGGAACAACTCTGCAAGCCTCTGACTTGATTTTACTCTTCCTGACTAACTTTAATCAATCTCTGCAGTCACTGATCCATGTTTGCTGCACTGTGGGTAAAACAGCAAGAGCCTTTTGCCTCGCTCAAAGTGTGGGAAAAGAGCCTGTGCGGTAGAAGAGTCCATAAACCTCCAGTGGGCTTAAAAAGCAGGAATGCCTGCTGCAATCTCGCTGAATGCATTGAAAAGCAGGGATGTGCAAACTGATTGGTTTGTGCTGACTGTCCCAAACAGTGTGTGCTCAATACCAAGGAAGAGCATGAAATAAAAATTCCCTGAATAATCATTTGCAAAAGCAGAACCCAGAACATCTGCAGCAGCTGCATGTCAGAGTATGCAAGCACAGTGCTGGCCCACAGGAGGAATATAGGGGCTGCCAGCCAAGGGGCAAAATGGCAAGGAAAGACAGGACTTGTTTCCCAAAGAACAAGCAAGGAATGAGGGCAGTCATTCAGACACCAGGCAGCCCACTTAGGTACACACCCTTGTGTGCACTGAATGCCAAGTGAGCCATCACCTTTTTATTCCTTACTAACTTATGCAGGGCAAGAGGAAGTTGGGGGGGTTAAGTATTTTCATAGTTTTGTAAAAATTCCAGTATTATGGACTAATGCCTTTCGGTCACAACTGTGGAAAAGCTTATCCTGAAAATCCACCAGAGCCTCAATATAAACATTCTAAAAGTCATTCAACTGTATTCTTCTAGCACTCTTGTCTCTCACCAAAGATGATTAGTTTAAACAAAGCCTTGTGCCAAAGCAACTACAGAGTTTCCAGTTGAGACCAGTTCTGTGCCTGAAGGCCTAAAATGCAAGCATAACAACCTGAAAAAACAGGTTTTAAAGGTCTTGCACATGTAAATTAGTCATAAGTACAAAAAAAACTCAGCTAGGGAGGACTAATTTTTGTTCGCCTTCATATATTTTATTAAACAGAGCCAGTTTAGCAGGGAAGCACTTTCAGAAAGCACATCAGTCAGCAAATCTGACACTGCCTCTCAGTGAAAGGCCAGTTGATGTTATGTGGCAAATTAACCCCTTGTATCACAAGCAAGAAGCTCTCTCATTCAAAAGTGGTCACAGAACTAAAGGCTGAAGAGCAGTTCAAAAACCGGGGACATCACACACTCTGTAGTCTGTGCCACAATGAGACTTTCCAGGTAAGACACACCACACTGAGTGACTTGTCACTCAACCAGGAGTTGCATCACTGCCTGCTAAACTTAAAAATATCAGGAAAACAACAACTCAATTTCCTCCTTCAAGAACTATGCTCACTTGCTTCTTCCATGCTTCTACCCCACAACAGCCTAAAAGATGTTAGCGTTTGAGCTCCAGATATGAACTTGGACTCCAGTGCTCATATTTGCTGAAAAAAACACTAAGACCCGTGGCTGATTTACCACCAAAATCCAGCAGCAGCAGGCACAGGAATGTGGGTAAGTATTAAATTGAATTTTATTGCATTTCCCTGAGTTTCCCAGAAGCATTTCACTCACACTAACACTGCATTCAGGAGCCTGCGAAAGGGAGAGTTAGAAAGACAATTTTAAGAGATTTTAAATATTTATAGACTGGGGTTTCATGATTACAATAAAACCTATTGCACTTCTGGGGCATCTCCATTGTTCAGGTCTTCAAGTTCTATGAAGACTTTTCCATTATTAACAGGAGGTTGGCAAGTAATTTAAAGGTTTTTTAAACATTATGAGCAAATTGTTGAAGTAAGACCATATAACCCTGGAAGGAATTTGTGTGTTCTCTTCTAGATACAGTTTGAATCTTGTCTCCGAAGATGACATGATTTTCTCCTTACTCACTGCTTCTGGCTCTAAAGCTAAATTTGTGTAGCTTACTCAGAAAATGGAGTAAAACAGAACATAGAAGCAGCATCTCCTGCTAAGCATTCAAGTCTCTGCAGGGCTGTACAACTTCTCTCCATTCCTCAGCATGCATTTTTCAACATCGCAGCCTCCCAGAAGCTTTGACTTCGGCAGGCACATTTTAAGAGGGTTGGGGAAGGAAAACTAATTTGTATCACCTTTTCACTGCTCTGTTAGTAAGGTTTTTGTTAAGGTTTTGTTTTGATTTCTGCTAATTGTGACCCGAACACATACATATATACCCACACATGTTTGTAGGGATTCTTTGTTTGATTGATTGGGGGTTTTGCCTAAGAGTTGTAAAGGGGATGTAATCAACTATTCCCATACCCAGAAGTGGTATCTCAGCCTGCAGCATTTCAGCCTGAAATTTTCAGCACCAAATGAACCCTTTGATTTTATATGAGACGGGCAGCACCAAGAACAAATAGACTGTTTACCTATCTTTCCAAAAAGCAGCTTCTAATTAATCGCAATTAATTGTTATTAAGTGAAAATACAGAGATGTCTCGTCTGGCACTGATTATTAACATTAGGAAATGACTGTATGGGGTAGAAAGTGCCTGGTTTTAAACCGCAGACACTCTCACTAAGAACTGACTTGCCTCCTACAGACACAGCATTAAGCAGCTCCTGTTTCTCCCAGGAGGCAAAGGTGCTGAACCTGACTGTGCCAGTGCTGTGAGAGCCATGGGTGACAATGTCTGCACCTCTCCATGAACAGGGATTAAGCAAAGTCATGGCTTCCCTAAAAAACTGGTTCTGTTTTCAGAAGCGTTTATAAGGACAGTGGAGGTATTTCAGCCATGTGTATCAAATCCAGCTGCTTTCTTCAGCAAAAATACACATTACCTTTACAATTATTTTTAAAATTCCATTTCTTAAAATGTTAGCTTCTGATCAGAGCATATAAAATTACTTGATTTAATTTAAACCCAAAGGAAACTTCAAGATCTCAGCATTCCTGCAGCCAAAACCAACACTATGGCACCATCTTCTGGTCACTTTATGAAGCAAGTTCTAGAAAAGCCAACATTGCCCACAGGTACAGGCTGCTTGTTCCATCCCTGAGCTCAGGCGGAAGCACAGTGTCAAAAAAGGTTTTACAATCTGAAATTCTTCAAATCCAGCTGTTTAGGAAATTCATTTTACAAGTTCAACAGCAGGTTTAGGAGAATTTATACACATTTTTAGTACAATTTTTAGCACAAAAAAATCCTAAATAAAAAACAAATAAAAAGCAACCCTCAAACCCTGCAGGTAACGTGAATCTCCACAGGATCCTCAATGTGAATCCTAAATGGGACATATGGATATACGTCCTGCCTCCAGGAGAAAAAAACGCTATTGTCATGAAGGTTTTTTTATTTTAGCAGAAAAAAATTCATCTGATTTCTAGCCCTAATTTTGATGCTGGTTTTAACCACAAAACCATACCTGGCTTGAAACTCCAGGTCCTGACACAGTGACAAACTATATCAATCTATCCAAAACGCTCAAAGATCTTATTTTTACCAGGCCAGCAGAAGAAGGGGAAGAGGAGTAGGGTACTTTTACATTTAAATTTGTCTGGCTCTTCTATTTGGGTTAGCAGTTCCTTTCATATACAAATTTTCAGCCGACAGAAGGAACAATTGCACTTTGAATTCCATAAAAAGTTTTGTTACCTGCTTGTTCATTTTGTATCTTTTCTATCCCTGAATGCTTTGTCAGCAAGTCTACAAAGACATGAAGAAAGTAATTTCTAAATTCATAGCTTTTACATTTAAATTTGGACCTTTGAGGAGCAGGTTAAGAGTTAACACAATTACTGAGGATGAGGAGCAGAAAAATCTGCTTAAGAACTCCTGAAGACCACACCATAAAGACTGAATTTCCTCGTAAAACAAATTTAGGCATCACAGCAATTGATGCTACAGATGAAGCAGCAATGGTTGGCATGCCTGGAGTTTCATGCAACATTTCTTCCTTGTATTTGTCTGTCTTGTCCATAACCCAGTGGTCAGGGACTCAGATAAAAGTTCTGCTCTAGCACCCTGGTATTCCCCTTCTGGGCTGTGGGGAAGTCACTCTTGGATCAAAGCCACAGGTATAAAACTCACAAGCTCTGCACAGTGCTGGCCAAACAAATGATTGAACAGTGTTAAGCGGCATCTCACATCATTTTGCAGTGACAATAGACCTGAAAACTACATTTCATTTGCTCTTGGTGAGAAGGGCTCTGAATAGGGAGAAAAGCATCCTGCCTGGCAATTCCAAGCTATTGTAGCAGATGTCACTGAAAATAATCTCCTACAGCCCTGCATTCACCTGCAGTTCTGCTGACACTGTTGCCCTGGATTCCTCCTCCTTGTTAGAGATTAAAATGGCTGAAGTCAAACGTGAAAGACCACACTATTGCAAAAATCTGTCTGGGAATTCAAAATCCAGAGACAACTGGACTCTGCAACAGCTCTGATGCCCTACTGACACTTTAACATCCTTTCCTCCCTCCAGTCTCAGCAGTAAAACCAACTTTAGGGCATTTACATGTTTTTATTTAAGTTGGCTGATTTCTGCTGAGTGTCTTTGCCCTCTCCTCCCCTCCTCCTTCAGTTGCACCAAGTTCACAGGCAGAGAAAGAGAGTTAAAACAAGAGAAAACTGAAATCTTAGCTCACCCTGCCTCATTGCAGGCAAGGCAGGCATGAAAATCATCCTGAAAATTCAAGTCTCCACAATCTTTCAAGTGCCTCCTTGAGAAACTCTCCAGTGATCAAATCGTTCCTAGACCTGCTGGAGCTTATTAAGAAACACCTCTGTAGACAGAAACAAGACCTCTCTGCCGACTGCATTATCTCAGTGGAGAATTTGTTGGGTATGGATCTTAATTGGCTTCTCCATAATTTAGTCCTGACACTGGCAGCATCTATGGAGAGGTCTCCAGAGGCTGAGCCCCTACTGCTGTTGCAAACACAAACAGCTTCCAGGTTTACAAGACTGAGGGCACTCAGAAGGGATTTAAACATCCAACCAAAATTGCACAGCAATGAGTCAGCAGTCACTTAGTGCAGGACCTCTACGAAGTAAACTGGATAGAAAAATGAGTGCTTACCATCTCAAGCACCTTCTTGTCCTGCCATCCCTTACATGTATATCAGAATACACAGGTAGAGATCAAACACTAACATGATGCATGTTAAAATCATAGCCAGAAAGAATAAAATACAAAGTGGTTTTGGCTGCTCTGAGCTGACAAAGCATCGGTTTGGGTTTATTAAGTACTCAGCTGGGAGGCTGGAGAACTGGGCTCACTATTCCTGCCCCTGACATCTTGCTCTAAAACAAAACTATTAAGTATTGTAAGCATTGTATTTCATTAGAAGAGACATCATCAAGGACAGAGGTGTAAAAAGCCCCCTTGACTCTCAGCATGCAGCAGTGCCGCTAGGAGACAAATTTAGAGTTAAGGATAATAGGTAAATACACAGAATTACAGCTCTACTGCATGTAAGTGCATCCCTAAGTGCCTAGGAGAGACCCAGGTACCAAACACTGACCAGCTCCCTGGAAAAAAAGATCCTCATTTTCTCTCACATTTGCTCTGGCTGCTTGCCAAGAGTTTGGAAGCAATTTCTGCGTGGATTTCCAGACTTTCTAGACTTCTTATGTTCATACATCTCAGAGCACTCAGTAGGATGTTTGGAGTATGATCAGCACAGGCTGGGAGGGAAGCCAGCTCCCAGAGGTCACAATACATGCAAAGCAGACCCATTTAAATATAGACTTCATTCTTCATCTACTTAAGATAGGGCTACAGTTCGCTGTATTTCTCTACTGGACTTTAATATAAACATAATATACACAAATATGTATGATACATATATTAAATAGACATGGTTTGAAACACAGAACTGGTATTCTCAGCAGCAGAAAAAGTACTGCTCATCAACTGAATTCTTCCAAAGGAAAAAACATTATATTCAAAGGCATGCAAAGGCCATCAAAATAATGACGGAAATCTCAAAGAGGTTTCAAAAGGAGATGTACCAAGTGCTTGGCTCCTGTGAAGGAACATAGGTTTGGATCCTGTTTCATAACCAGGGCACATGTGCATTTCCACACTCTTGGCAGATCGAGTTGCCTTGAGTGGCACAGATGAAATTCTCAAGTTTCACCTGCTCTGCTTTCCTATTATACTTTAGAGTATGTTATATTGACACTATAACATTATACTATTCTCTTTAACATGCATAAAATTGTCTTTCACGAAGTTATTTTGATCATCTTGTACCAAAGCAGAAAATTAACTTCTCTAAGAAGTTGTCGTGCTCTGTAACTTTTTCAAGCCTACAGTATCTAGAAGTTTGTTCCTTTCACCTCTAAGAACAAGAAGCTTCGGAACTCCATAACAAATTTACAACTGTTATTGCCATAGAGAAGAGGGAGCCAAACCCTAGACTGAGGGAATAGTTCTGCAAGGTCATCCCCAACAAATACATCTCAAAACAGAACAGAAGTACCCTGGACTAGGAGACAGAATCATGTATTTATTCATCTCAGAATCCGCTTTCCTCCCACACTCTGCCAAAGGGTAGCAACACCTCAAGTTGCTACAGCTGCTCACTGTGTGAGCATGAGCCCTAAGTCTTTCCACTGGAACTCGAGGATTAGTCCAGCTTTACCACTACATTGTCCAAGATAGGTTAATTCCCCTCTTCACGTCTTTCCCTTCTACCCCATCCCTTCTGTACCTCTCATGGATTCTGATAACTAAAAATTTAGAGTTTAATACCTTCTTACCCATTGCTCTATTACCCAACATGAATGATATCTACTTTCAGGGAGGAAATCTGGTCAAAGAATAACCTATGTATGAATTTCTGCTCTTTGATATGCAGCTGAGTCCCTGAGTGCAATAGAGAAACAGCTAAGAGAGATTTTTAACCACAAATCCATCATTTCATTGAGTTCTACACACCCAATTCCTTTTCAGTTACAAAAATTTATATTTTATTTTAACTGGAAGGGCAACAAAATTCAGAGCAGCACCTTAAAATACCACCATGGGGACTTGTTCTCTGAATCAGGAAGGGGAGGGGTAGTAGAGTGAGCTACTCCTTTTGATCCAGGCAACAGACTGTGTTTCTTTTTCCTTAAACACACAGAAAGTAAAATAAATGGCCCTACTGGCCAGTAATTTTCCTCTTTTCTAAGGAACTCAGAGACTAATATGTCACTTTCAGACAAAAGAGACTTTGGCTGCAGGCTTGTTCAACACAGAGAAAATTACTCTAATTTCTGGGACTCTGTTAAGAAGGCAGCTTGCCTCTGCTCATTTCTCTCTTAATTTTGCTGTTTCCAAACACACAAACAAGCAAACAATTAGCTCAATGGGCTACTACTGATTGCAGTCTCTTTGGAAAGAGTGAAATGTGAGCTCTTCAGTTGGAGAATGGCAGATCAGAAACCTCCAATAAATACTGAAAGGGACACGGGAATCCTGTTTCACCATCACCATCTCTCTCCCGAGGTCCTTGTCTAGCTCATGTCTCTCCCTCAAAAGGCTGACAAACACAGGATCCTGGTGGCAAGTGTTCCTTCACAGAAGTCTATTTCCAACCACAGTGAATCTAAACAGCAAAATGCCTTTTAGCCTGCACTATCATGCCCACCTCCCAGTACTTTTTGTGCAAGCGAAAAGGTTTTCAAAGCTTATCTTTAATCTTTTTCTTTTTGTTTTTTTTTTAAGACTCCATCACTGTTATTGGAAAAATTCCTCTTGCCAGGTCACCGTGCTGCTTCAGGGCTCTCCTTTCCTATTTGAGAGAGGCCTGAGGCTACAGACTGATTAGTTTTCCAGTGGTACCACAGATGTGGGCAGCACCATACTCCCGCTGAATGCTCTTTGGAAAACAAGGGTCTCAGCACAGAGGTTTTATCCACTTTCTTTTGGTTCAGTGTTCAGTGGCAACCTATCCAGTTGCTGAAGAGCATTTTCATAGGACAGCAAGTATGAAATGCATAACAGCAAGTCATGGAGAAGAGCCACAGATAAAATAGGTACAGATCCCTGACCTAGCTATCTATAAAAAAATTAAAGGACTGCAAGGCCTTCAGACTGCCCAAAAACCAAGCAACTCCCAAGTTTTTACTTATCTAATTAGCCTAGAGAAAAAAGTAAACTATAACTGTTGGATTTGGGCTTTATGGCTCTTAAGAATTAAAGATTAAGTTATACTGTGAAGAAGAAACTGACAACCCAAAGCTTAAAACTGAGGAAGGTTCCACCATCTTCAAGGTGAATTTATGCTAAAATATTTCAAGTTTCAAAACCAGAACACAGGGTTTTGCCACGGATTATTACAGTGAAAAATTGTGAGGGAAAGATGCCCAGCACCAGTGCTTTAATCTCTTTCACAAACTGCTATCCCTACACATGCCTAACACCCTCCCAGTTCCCATATAGACTGCTGGGAGAGCATGCATGGAAATGAGTTCACTTGGCACTACACAGAGTCCTCACTAAGCAAATTCACACCACACACAGTCAGGCCAATCCCGCTAAAAGCTTCAGATGTTGGAGAGAAAAAGAAGGAGCCCAGTGCATCCACTTGGTGACAAGCCATGGCAGATTCCACTGCAGGAATAGCGAGAGTATTTTAGACTTGAGGCTTTCATAGCCTCTGTTTTTGCAGAACACTGAGTGAATTTATTAATCTTCATCAAACAGTAGGTGGAACAAAGAATAAAAGACTAGATAACCTCAATTTTAAAGCTGATTGTTTTTCTTGGCCTTGTTATAAATCAGCTACTCCTAACCCATGGAAAATAATGAAACCATCTGCTGTCAAGCTTTAATGAGAATGCCTTATAATACTCATCTATTTAAAATTTTAATAAAGTTTAATTGGGTTTCTGCACCCATGTTTCTGCAGAGCAAGCATCTGGATTTGTGTTCACATGCATGAAATGGGAAACTAAGCTTTGGAAAGAATGGCTATGGGATTGCATGTACCACCACTCCACATGAATTCCAAGTTTGCAGCAGGTGGAATTTGTTTTCTTCCGGATAAACTAGACAGAAACTACACAGCTGGAGTTGCATCTCGGTTGTGAAAAACATCTATACAGCTCTTGTTAACCCTTGGTGTTCCCTGACACAACACAGACTGAACTGGCTATTTATATGTATCATATTCTGGTTTTACTACTGATCCAAGAGAAAGTTAAAATGGATACACTGAATACCTCCGTTTCGTGGCTCATACTGCAACAAAATGAGAATTTTACTCTATAAGCAATAGTCACACCAGTACAACTTTTTACTCCTCTCTGTTTAGTACCTTGTAATTCCTGGCATCTATCACTGCAAGATTTTGGTCTTCCCAAAAGCATCCTGAAGGTCATTATTACTACATTTCGGAAGTTCAAGTATCCTATCTTTGGCAAACACAGCAGCTAATCAGTAATCATAGTGCAGTGCAATAACCAGTAACATTCATAAGAACCCAGCTAAATCTTTAATTCTTTCTCAAACAAAAGGAGGAAGGAGGCTGACGGGTATAGGATTCATAAACAAGCTGCAGAACTCTTTGAAAACTCTCAAAAGGTGGTACAGACACAGACTTCTTGCAGGGGGTGAGATTTATCAGCATTTCTAAAGTTGTTCTGAATTTTACAGAATCAGATCTTAACCTAAAGTCCTAAAGCAAACTCTGGGAATAAATCCATTTGTTCACTGGGCCCCTGCAGAGAGGCTGTAACCAGCTGCCTTTAGTGGATATTTCTGGTTTCCACAGTTCTCCCTTATAGCTTTGCTGACAAGTTCGTCACATTTTCAAGAAGTACCTCAAAGGGATATTTACTAAAAATTACCATAATTTCATCCAATGCTACAGATCTGCCTCGAGTAGCACAGATGAAACCCTCCAGTTTCATCCGCTCTGCTTTCCTATCATACTTTAGACTACGCTATATTTATACTATAATATTATAATATATACAACTCAGGACAGCTGTTCTTATAGTTCTGACAACAGCCTCTGCTCCCTCAGCTGTATCACTCTCTAACCTGCATGTTCTTTAATATGATTTTTTCCTTCTTTTTTTTCTTTTTATGATTTATTTTATTTTTTGTATGCAATCAAGCCATTTTTACCCAAGCTGGCAAGAGAAGTGGAATGGGAAGTAAATTAGTTTTCAAAGCCATTAGGACACTTCAATAATAGTAAGGAAAAAAGGTGGCAAAGTGCAGCACTGTAAGATTTTGCTTCACTAGGAAGAAAGAAAAACAGTGGCTACTCATAAAAATGCCAAGTGAATTGATGTTTCATTAAAGAAAAATATTCCAGTGGCACAAAAGACTAATTGAGGTCTTTACATGCCACATAGTCACCGTTTACTATTCCTATAGAAAAAGGGTAAAATACATTCGTGGTCTGGTTGTCCATGCATGTATTTATTACACCTAAGGCAGCTATTCTGGGATACTCAGTGCCCTTTAGACAACAGGTAGAGCAAAAACAATTACCCTCTTTTAAAACAAAGTTACTTGAAAACCAAGAAGCATAATAAATAATAATCTTCATAACTCTAACCTAAAGAAAAGTAATACTGGAAATATTACTTGATGAATGAAAAACATTCATCTCTTGAATATCTTCCTAACTCAGAGACTTTGTTCATGAGGTACGGATTGTCAGTTTACCTAAAGTACATTTTTGTGTTGTTTGAAATACCCTGGAATGTGGTATAGCTATTTCAGAAAAATTTAAAAAAAAAAATAAAAAAAAAAAAAAAAAAAAAAAAAAAAAAACCAAAAAGAGAGTTTATGTTACACTGCTCTTATTCTGGGCTACAGATGAGCATCAAAAGCACTGAAGGGCAGTATTTTAATATGCTACAAGACAACAGCTGTAGCATTCCTTGATCTGTTTCCAGGCTGCTCAGCACAGCCCATTCCTTATTCATCAAGTAGGTCACCCTTCCTCCAGCTTAATAAAGGCTTACAGGGCAATTTATGGACTTGCATGAGAGTTTTATATCAGTAGTGGTTCCAGTTGCATCTAGAAACTTCCAGGACAGTAACGCCCTTACAGAGCCATGGTAAGATCTTTTGATCTCATCAATTTATGTATTTGGTTGGCAAACTGATAAAACTAAACTACTGTTAAAGCAATCAGCAATTACATCACTGAGTTTTGAAAAATTAAGCAGAAAAAAAGAAAACCAAGTAACCCCTGTGGTGCTAGGAAGCCACAGGATATGAGAAGATGTACTGTACCCACAGAACATTTCCAATTCTTTCCCCACACAGGTCATCACACCTCCACTCTAATTTTCAGGCTTTTTCTCTAAAGACGTCTGGGTCAGGACTAGCTTTTCCACAGAAGTAGGCTCATAAAATAGCAACAATGAATATGAAAAGGGAAAGCATGAAATTGAAATTTGCAGTCATCTCGCACATCACCTCTCAGTTTTCTCAGCCTTACCTCCCCAGTAAAGGAATTTTTCCCCCCTTTCTACACATAAATTATACACAAATTATGCACATAATTATGTGCATAAATTATAATGATTTTAATTGCTCTATCTTCTTCAAAAAGACAGATACTCCATTAAGTATGCTTGCTCTCTCTCCATGTAAGCAAAGCATTTCTCTGCTCTGGAATTAGTTACAAACAACTTGAAGTTGTATTGTCTAGTGAGAGAATGGTTAAATGATAGAAAACTTGAATAGTTTTGAGGCTGATTTCACCAGCACATAGCAAACAGGTTTACATCAAAGTAGATGGATAAATCTTTGTTCAAGGAATCCTTTGAATCCTTTATGATGCTTAAACTTTTACCAAAGTTACCAAACTTTTTCCATTCACTTCCCCCCACATACTGTTTTAGCAAATGCTTTGCAATCTCAAATGCATCATGGTTTTCAGTAGTTATTCACAAAGATATTTAGAAAAAAACATGGTGAATTTTCACTTTCAGAGTTTGCAGATCTGATTTCCCCACAGAGCACAGCCAGCAGTGTCTGAGAACTGTAGGGGTCAAACCCCACAGAAGTCAGTGTTTTAATGATGAGATTCAGCGGAGGCCAATTTCTTGCTCTATTTAAAAAACACTGTGAGTGTTTGAGAAAAGACACTATTCCAGGAAATAAATATTGCTGGAACTGCTGGAAATTAAACATTATTTTTCCTCTTCTCCTTTATTGTACATTTGACACATATTACTTTTTCTAATGCTATTCCCTTTATATCACGACTACTTTTGTCAACCAGTGTTGGCATAACCACAGGATTCGTGTGGGGCCAGAACTTTGCTGGTAAGCACAACAACAAGTCGGTCTTCCAAAGTTCTAAAAATCTTAACATTTTTTATTCTATATTGACCTGTTATAGAGCACAAATTATTCTTTGAATTGTTTCCTACCTCACAAAATACATTCCAGAGATATCACTTAGTATTTTAAGAAGTACACAAGACTCGTTTAGAGATCATTTTGTTTCAACATCACAAATGAGGACTACCACTTTTCTAACTGGGCAACTGTTGACAAGAGCCATTTAAGCTGTCATACACACTAATAAACAGCTGAGCACTCTGTGGGCTTTTGGAAAGGAAAAAAAAATAGATGAAAATGCTTTTAAGTGGCAGAAGCTGGGCTGTGTAAATGGGAACAGCTTGTTTGCAAGAGCAGGGCAGTGCTCGAAAGGAGTCCTGCCAGCCCACAAACACAGTGGCACAATTACACACTGCGGTGACAGCGAGGGGCTCTAAGCTGGTATCAAGCTGTCAAGGACAACTGGAACTCTGCTGATGCAACTGTCTTACCTTTAAAGCATAGTCAGAAAAACTGACCTACAAGAGTCCTTGCAGCAGCTACTGGTACTGAACATTTCTATCCACTTTTATTGGCTGCTGCTGCCAAGGAATGCATCAACTCAAAATAAAAGTGCCACGTGTGTCCTTCAGCATGAAATCACTAATTGTTATTAGTAACAACTGTAACAAGTAATGAAGTGCCTTCATTATTCATGGGAATGTTAATCCTGATGCTTTTAAACTGAAGAGGGTTAACTTGATGAATACTCAGTTTCTTTTTATACATACCGATTCTTCAAGCTCACAGTGTTTTCAGTTGATGAATACACAGCAACAGTTTTCATTCTCAGAACCTGCATTAGATTGCTGCACCATTGGTTGAAACCCAAGCATTTAGTCAAGCTTGTTTCCCTTGCTCCTGGCTTTGCACATATAACGAGAATTATGTGTTTCCCACTCGTGCCAACCCGCAGTCCTTAGAGGAGAATGACAGAGTCAGCACGACATCAGGAGAGACAGCACTGCAGAAAATAGTCCTGTGCAGGCTCACCCACGTGGCATTCTGATTCCAAATGTTGGAACTAATGAACCATAAAGAGCTAATGACAGGATAGAGTTTGTTTCTACAGTCTTACATTGTTTAGCTTAAACCATTTCTAAAAGTATTACCTTGAGAACAGATTCGGTTCCATACACTTTAGGTATAACAACCTTGCACTCAAGTTGCAAACATGGAAAAAAATTAAACACACTTGAATTTCAACATAAACCACTTTTTGCTGATTCTCACTTAAAGACTGCAATAAAATCTTTGCTTTGTACGCATTATTTTGCGTATTTGCAAACAAGTTTTCACATCTGAAAACTACAAAAGGACAGGTAAATTTTGCACATAAATGCATGTAAGCGTATGCAGGTTTTGTATTACCAGCACAGTCAGTACAATATGCACAAAAAAATTAAAAGCCTTTATATATTTTTTCTTGCTATCAAAAAATTATATTCTGATATTCACTGGTGGGTTTTTTTCTATTCAGCAAGACACTGATGCATAAAGTAAGCTCTAGGCCTCCTGTGAAGCCAGCACTAAAGACCGAATCATTTAAACCTGTCAAATCTCAATGCAACCTATCCCTGAATAATTTGCTAAATGGGGATATCCTAAAAAATTACATATTCCTTCCTGGAATTGGGACCTTCATCCTCAGACTGGATCAACATGACCCTGAACTGATCATTGCCAATAAAAAGTATTATCTGGGACTGCTGTCAGTCTGTTCCACAGTGTAAGTTCAAACCAAAAATAAAGAAATATATAAGCAGCACCCAGCAGTTCCGTTAAAATAGTACTAATGGATAAAATAATGCAAAGATTTAATTTGTTAATACAAGAATATGTTAAAAGAAAATCCTCAGTGAAATAACAATGAGACAGTGGAACTAGTAATCCCTGGAGGACAATGGTCCCTCCAGAAAACCAGCCTGACTCAGTACTTGCAAACTGGTGAAGCCAGAAACAAGGTAACAGAACATAAAGCACGTTTTGAATTATAGGTTTTTCTATTCTCTTGAACATCTAAATGTTTTAAAACTTAATAAATGAATATTTTATTTTTCTAAACGTACCTTGTATTTCCATGAATAGAAGGATTCTCTTTGCAGCACCAGAAGAAGGACAGACAATTAAGGAATGAGCTGTTCAGCTGCATTATGTGACAAGGGACAACACGACAGACTAATTAGGTCAGCCCCATTTCATTTTTCTCTGGTAAAAAAAAAGGTGTCTGGTAGGCAAGGAGTTACAAGTTGCAATTACAATCAATTATGAATCAATCAATTACCTGGCTTCTCATCTGAGCCAAGGGTAGGTTTCCCATTTTAAAACAACATACTGAATTTTTTATTTCGACACCAGCAATACTGAGAAAGTTTCCTTGATTTTTCTAATATAAAAACCAGAGGGTTTTTTTTTATTTTCATCATAAAATAATAACAAAACAACTGTTCTTTGGGTTTTTTTTAAGTCAGCTTGGCATACATTTTGTAAACCAACTTGAGATACCCTGTTTCTCTGCTTTACGGTTTCATTTGGTTTTGTTTACCGTAACACCCTTACCCAAGGAACCATCCTGTGACAGAACTCAGTCCACAGAAGAATCAGGTTCTGTGTGCCTTCATGGAGATGCAGAAGGAAAACAAGAGCTTAAACTGCCAAAATCTGATTAAAGAAAATATAAACCTAAATGGCATCACTAAACTGATGACTAAAGGAGCAGATGCACACAAAGCTTACATTACCTAGCCCAATTTTGTAAAAACACTAGTTTCAACACAATAAATATCCTAATTATCACTCCCAAGCCAATTTGCTTCCATTTTTTTTAAATTTTATTTTTAAAAACAATGGGAGAGTTTTAGCAGGATTTGATTCTTTATCTCTTCTCAATTACCTAGGACCTGCAGTCCAAAATCAATCTAATACAACCATTTTTAGTAGGACCTAAATCTTTGATTAGAATTTTTTGATGTCACTATTGGATATGAAATGACATCCTTTGTTCCACTCATATTTCTGGTGGTACAAGCAAGGCTAATGTATATGACCAGAAAATGTCAAGGGGAAAAATGTGCGAGCAGGCACTTGGTAAAACTACCCCAAACAGCACTGCTGTCTCAACCTCTGGTGTCTTTTCTATCTTTCAGAAAGTTCTTTCTCATCCTGAGAATCTTTTGCAGAGATCTTTGTTCAAAACCACACTGCCTAAGGAGACACCATGTGAAATCTTACCTGCAGCCATCACTTTTGAGATTCTAGTCAAACACATTCGGATCAATACCTGGGACAGTCTCTTGAACTGCTTCAAAATGCCAGGTCAGGAGCTCCTTGCTTTTTGCAATCGTCTCTGCCAACTTTTAAAGCCAGGTGGCCCCTCCAGAGGCCAAGCTCTGCAAAGACTTTGGTGGTAGAGATACACACCTGGCTTTTCTACAGGCTATATTCCTACCACCAAGATGCTAATTTTAAGATAACGTTCCTTATCCTCGGGAATACAAATATTTATATAGTCATTTATTCAGATTATTAGAACCTGGGGGAGAAAAAAAAAGAAAAATCAGAATTTGGTGTATTACTTCTATTTGTCAGCAAAATCACAATCCACCAAAATATTCCTACCAAAGTTAGGTTTTTTAAAATAAACTAAAAAATCTTTTATGCATGTATTAGGATCGGTCTGTTTTTTGTAGGGTAGCTGGGCATTTAAACCTCAATCTGACAGGGCCTCTGTTGGGAGGGAGAAAAACAAGCTTTCCTTCCCCTCACTTAGAGAAGATGCACTGTGCAGTTGATACTTCAGCTACAGGAGGATTTCACCCCGTCTCCTTTGTGTAACACAGTATTTCTTTGTTCTCTCTTACTGAGAGCTTTCTATTGCTTCTGCATGAGAGTAGGACTTAACATCCATATATGTAATACTTGCTGCTACTCCTTGACACACCAGCCCCTTCTTTGCTATTTCTCTCCTCCTCTTTGCTGTTATGACACAAACCCAGCTGCACTGCAGAGACAACACTTGTGTATAGCTCTTGACTTTGAGCTGATTACAGGTGCTGTTGCATTTGAAGGTGACAAGGAAAAATGTTATTTCCCCCACTCTCAACAAAATCAGAGAGAGCACAAAGGAGGAGAGCAGGCACTTCCACCTCTGTGTGTTCGTGCTCCAAAAGAAAAGGTGCACTAATACAGCCTTACCCACAGTTTTCTAGCAGAAGCTGCCGAACACCAAGTTCTCTTCAAATAAAACAAATTTGCTTGCTCCATAGTGACATTAGCAAGAAGGGAAGAATGTTTTTTGTTACAGCACTAAACCAGACTCTGATCTACACACGTTCTGCTGTAACCCTGGGTAACCGTGTAACCCCCGGTAACCCTGGATCCAGTCTCTAAACCTTTCAGCTCATTCATTTCCCTGTCTATAAAAGGAAGACTCCAATTTCCATCAATCTCACATTTCCAGGTTTCAGCTCAAAGGGCAGTACCTACTCCCAGAGTGTCTCTGCAGTGCTTACCAAAGGCACTGTGACAAGGGTGGGAGTCTAAAACCAGTGCGATGGCACAGGCACTGGAACAATTAATTCTGT
The DNA here is from genome assembly GCA_013398015.1 of Oreocharis arfaki. Taxonomy (NCBI): domain Eukaryota; kingdom Metazoa; phylum Chordata; class Aves; order Passeriformes; family Paramythiidae; genus Oreocharis; species Oreocharis arfaki. The sequence goes on along the minus strand of VZRR01004766.1, from coordinate 248,213 downwards.
GCTCCAGAAGGTCAAGTCCTCCACATAGGATGTGGAAGGTTTAAGTTTTCAGATTTTGAATATTTCTGCTGAAGACAATCTTCAGCAAATAACAGAGGAGATACCTGGGTTCTAGACAGAGATTCTCCTACAAGAGCAAGATCTTTCCCACGCAAGAGTGAAACTCTGAAAATACAGGTTTTAATGGTGACCTAAACCTCCTCGGCCATCATCTGTTGTAAGATTTGCTGTTCCCACACTTTTCCTCCCTTCATGGTGAAGATCTGGGACCTTTTTCCTGACTAGAATCCTGGCAATTTAAATGTATAAAAACAATTCAATGGTTTATCAGCTGAATTTCCAGGTATTGGTATAATCTTTCTGTGAAAGGAGGCTTTTCCTGCTGTGCCAAGGCAGCCTGGGATACAGCAGGAGCAGATTTGATCAGTGAACCTCTGAACAGCGACACAGCACTAAGTGCCCTTAAGAACAGGATAAAGGCCTGCAGTGGTAGGCTGTTCCCCTCTGTAGAATATTTATTTGTATTCCACAGAAAAAAACCTATTTCTTTGCTCCTGAGCATCCAACAAATTGTGAAGAAAACTGTACGTAACAGATGGGATTGAAAATGGCAGTCAAGAGGGAATCATGATCAACCATTCACAATAACAGTATGCAGGCGAATAACAGATCCTCATCTCTTTTGCAACTAGTTGTAGGAAAAGATGTTTGTATTCAATCCCATTATATGTGAAACTCTAGATCCTCTCAGGGCAAGTATTCCAACCTAATATGCCAGATAAGGTTGCTGCTTTCTTTAATTTGCTGCAGTAAGCCACAACAATTTCTAAGTTTTATACTCTCCTTGTATTACTGGACACAAAGAAAGTCTACAGCATTAGTTCTAACAGTGCTGGGATGGTGAAAAAAAAATAACACCATCAACAACAAAAAAATTCCCAAACACAAACCCAAAAAACCAACAAAACCCGCAAGCCCCCCAAAAAATTTGATGTGAATGTAAAGTTTGAGCTGCATAAAACTTTACCCTGCTTTAACTGAATTTTCTTTGATGTGATTAGTACATTTGTGTCTATGAGGCTATTATTAAACACAATTCATTTAACACCCTGTCAAACTCACCAGCTATTTTAGTCCTGTCATTGCATAGCTGGAGATTGCAATTTTAAGATTCTCGCTGGCTTTAGGAGACAAAAGTTTGAGAAAATTAAGCTCACAGAATATGAAATAAAATATTGTAAGGCTCCAGAAAAGAACAATTAGACTTATAGTTAAAGTATAATGATTTTTTTGGCTCTTAGTGACATCAGAGAACAAAAACAATATATTTCCCATATGCAGTTCATATAAAATGAACTGGCCAATCCTTAGTCCCTACCCAAAAACTGAAGTCAATATATACAAAAAAAATAGGTTCTGTGATCAGAGTTTGCCTAATTTTTTTAAGAATAACAGTTTTCTACTGTTAATTTTTATGGTAGTGTTCCTTGGGTTTTTAATAAAAAATTTTTGAGAGGAAACATAAAAACCAAACAGAACCTAACATAGAGATTGTGGAACCAAATCCCCACACAGCTCCTTTTTCCAGCCCAAAGAGTTCATACAAATCATAGGCACCGTTGTTCCAAGTCCATCCTACTGGGACTCAAATATCAGCAATTCCAGGTGGTCCAAGCATGATAGCCACAAAAGCACTTCTAGATGTTAAAAAGAACTCCTTCATCCAGCAAACAAACACCTGGCTCAAAATGCCAAGCAAAACCAGGCTGGGTGGAGAAAAACCCTATGCATTTCTTTCATACGGGCATTTACAGCACTGCTCTGTCAACCATATTCCATGAGCTTCCACCTTAGGGCAGAGGGGGCAGGTCTTGCAGAAACAGAGGGGCAACTTTGATCGTGCTACTTTATTTGCACAAAAAAAAGGGCACTGGGAGAACACTGAGAAAATGTTCTTAAGCCATTTCTTTCTCATTCATATGCAGTGATAAGGCTTAAAGCAAATAAATTTATGCAACCTCATTTTTTCCATGCGAGGTGTCAAGGTTCAGAGATAAGTGCCCCGTTGTTACATGTCAAAGCTAAATTTAGGTCAGAATTTTAAACTCTCGTGGGGTAGGTCTCTCAGTGAATTTCTTCATCTGAAAAGACACCGTGCTTGGCAGGTGGGAAACTTCTGTTATTGTGCTGCTGTCTGTTCCGTTCTGTGTTACATATATACACCTACATATATCCTAGTAAAGAACCATTATTCCTTTTCCTTCATTTTTGCCTAGAAGCCCATAATTTTTGAAGTTATAATAATTTGGAGGGAGGGGTTCTTCTTTTCCATTCCAGGAAGGTTCCCACCTTCCTCAGCAGATATTTTCTTCTTTAAACCAGGACATAAATTTTTCTAACATGACTTAGATGGCAGAAGATACATCAGAACACGAGCTTCCAATACTTGCTGCATTTTACAGTAGTTCGGTGATATTTGTACACTAGAAGTTTCCCAATCACTTCTTCAGACTATTCCTGATGCCTTATAGATTTTACTCTTCATTTTGGATTAACTATACTTGACCTAGTCTTTGTCACATTGTGTACTGCACCGATGCCTCCCTGACTCTCTGTCACACACACAGCATTTCTCAAGGTTCATTAAATGCCCATCTAGAGCCAAATGCCACCAAAGCCTTCTAGAAATAAAGCATCTATGCAGCTGCTCCTGCACCACAATTCGATATTCTATTATGCCTTAATTCACCTAAATAAACTTGGTTTTGTCTCGCAGGGGTCAGAATGCCAGCTGCCACCACTGCAATACAACCAGTAGTAAGTTAAAATAGGTATCAGTGCCATAGCTGTAGTGACAGGAGCTGGACGCTATGATCCTAGGATCCTTATGGGTCCCCTGCAGCTTGGCATAATTTATGATTCTTTGCCTTTCAGGACCTTTCCCAGTGGCAACTCTATTCAGATCTGGAAAAAAAACCCAAATATTTCAAGGCTCAGCTAGGAAAATGCCCAGCAACTTCTAAACTTGACCATCGATAGCTGAAGGGACAGTGATAGCTGTCACCCACTCCACTAAAACACCCATATTGCAGTTAATCATTGCATGTCTATTAGGCTAGCTGTCTCCATAACAACATCATTAAAAGCACATTTTAAATTCTTCATTATGCTCATGTCCGTGAACAAGATTAATTTTTAGAAAGATGCTCTTGCAAGAGCTGAGTTCTATTACAGTCTGGATTGATGAGCATTTTTGAGCAGGAGACAAAACTGGCTCTAGTTGAATTAATAATACATGTTATTAATATATTAAAAGATCTAAACAGTTTTAAAAATTCATTTTATAGTGCTTTTTTTTGTCATTACAGACAACTTTGTAACTCTAATTCTTTCAAGCCAGTTATATGTTTAGTGGCCAGGAGGAAACAGGAGTTTTGGCAAAAGAACAACACCATTTAACTGACCAGCACCCCAAAATTAGGTGGCTGAGATACACAACAGAAAAGAAAAAAATATTGAAAAATTCTCAGTTTTTCATACTAAAAAATCAGTTCATCTTTACAACAAATGATACGTTCGTAAACAGATTTCTACAGTAAACCACACCAAAACCTGATACAATAATCAATTGAAACCATAAAATGAAGGCAGTTCAGAAAAAGTTCTCACTCTCCTGCTGTTTCTAAGCAGAAGAAAGACTCCAGCTTCAGGCAAAGAACTCTAATGAACAAAACCCACAGCTCATTTGCAGAGATCACAGAGATCAGAATTTTGGGGTCATTTTAACTGCATCTGAATACATCAGCAATAAATTTTTCATTGAAGCTGAAAGTCCTCTCAAAAAGCTGACAAACTCGAGAAACCAAGACATCTGCTGAGATACTTGACACCAGAATTAAAGTTGCTCAGCCATGCTCCTGATTTCAACATGAGTTTCACTTGTGGAAAAGTGGAAAACATCACTTTGTTGGTAGAAGCACAGCTCATACACATTACTCAACAACATACCTGAGTCAAAGCATTCTTTAATAAAGGCAAAAAGCATTTTACAAAGTTTTTAATCTAAAATGTTTACTCCTGAGCCTTCTCATCTGCAGTCTGGAATTCAATAAACCAGCTCCCAAATCCAAATTGCTTGTGGGCCAGCTGATTTCCCTCACTTAAAAGCTGAGCAGCCTTGTGTTCCTAAATACAGTTAAGCAGCACATTTTTGCAGGCTCATCTGTGAATTAAAGGAAACTGATGAAAGTGTTGTATTTTTACACAAATACATAGACTATTAGAAAATAGGTAATTATGTTTCTAAAAAAACCCACATTGCATTATGGTATATTATGCTGAAATGTCATTTGGTCAATGTACGCATCTCAAAATGGAGATGAGTGAACATTGGTAAAATTTTAAATGAAGTTTAAGAACTACCTCATTGAAGTAATATTTAGAAGTCTGAACTACTGCTGAATTAACCTATTTAGTAAACTCATCTTCATCCTTTTTTCTTCTTCTACACAAAAGCACTTCTAGTCAGTTCTGAAGAACTGCCACACGGTGGAGGTAGAAGCCTATAATTTGAAATGAGAGGCACACGAGTCATTGAAACATTCTGCATCCCTTTTATGTCAGCAAAAGTGAATTACCAAAATAAACATCACTCACTTTGAAAGTTACTAGAAAGGTAAACTGAGGAAGGGGAAAAGAAGGGAAAAAAATAAGCACCATCTCCAATATTTTATCAAAAAATAGCTTAAATTGTCATGAAATTACCATTGAAACAATAAAACAAACCCTTTTCAAATTTAAAACCTGTGCAGACCTACATACTAAGAGAATTAGATCCCTGAGTAACAAGCTTGTGAAACAGGCAGACAAAAGAAAATAAATACGCCTAAGTTTTATTTTAAACTGAAGCCATAATCCTACAAAAAATGTCATGTGCAGTCTTACAAGAAACCCCATATAAGTAAAATCAGAAATCCCTTTCATGAGCATGTTCCCATCACTAGCTGAAGTCCATAACTTTGGTTTTAATGTAAATCACATCCAGCTACAGACAGAAGAGAATCCTTCCTTCCTGCAAAGCAGCAGGTACACTGTTAACAAACCGTAAAAAACTGGATTTTTAAATGCAATTCTACCTGACAACAGTAGCTATCCTGGAAAAGGTTGGCTTGAAGACCTTACAAACATTCCAGAGATTTTTCACAGGTGTACTTGTCAACACGTGGCCCCTGTACATTCATGTAATTAATAACAATCTCTATGGTGGTTTTTTTTTTATGGTCTTTGTGAGGAACAAAGGGCCCAATCTGTTGACCAAGCTCTACTTCCAGGGAATTTTTCTGCCTCCTTGGGTCTCAGGATAAGACATTACCAGGAAATTTCTGTAGCCTCGTAGGGCCTTGGGATTATTATTCGTTGTCGCTTTTCTGTGTGTACCAACAAAGACACAATGAGAAGTCCAAGGGTGATCAAAGGGTCTTCAGGGCTGTGGGGAGATTGTTAAAGGCTTTAGGAGGAGAGGTGTTATTCCCTTCTATCCTCCCAGCGGTAGAGAATGGCATGAAAAGAAACAGGTGGAAGCAGTTTGTTCGTATCTGGCTCTGAGAATGGTGTCACCGGCAAAATTTTGAGGGTTTGGACCATGGGGTGGTCTCTACAACACCAGGCCTGTTTGTGCCCAACAGGTTTCACCTTTATCAATGCAGGAAAATAACTTTTTCCTCGTAAGTTGGCAGGATCAATCAAAAGAGCACCGCTGTATTACTCCATAGGTAATTAAGAGAAATCTCTGGATCCTTATCTCTATAGATAATTTCACCTTCCCAGGTGGTAACTGGGACTATCATAAGACAGACTGAAAACAGCTCCAGGAAATTCAAGTAACACTCCCTAGTGGTGCTCCCCGTGCTCAATGTTAGGGCCAATCGGCCAATGATAATAGATTAGAAGGAGGCATTAATTCCCCTAGGGGTAGAGAGACCACTAGAAGGAGATCCTGATGAATTAGTGCACTTGGGAAATCACCAGCCAGATGAAACCTAACAAGGACAAATGTTAGATTCTGCTCTTAAAATCCTTCCAAACTGGGGGGATGTACATCCAAACCGGGGAACAAGTTCCTCACCAAGAGGGTGGTCAAGCACTGGAACACACTTGGAGGCGGAAGTTGCACTGGGTTTGGCTGGGGCAGAGTTTCTTTTTTTCACAGTAGCTGGCACAGTGCTGCTTTGCAGATTTGAGACCAAAACAGTGTTGACAAGAGAACAGTGTTTTACCGTTGCTGAGCAGCACTTGCACAGCATCAAGGCCCTCTGTTTCTCACTCTTCACCTGTGAGTAAGGTGGGAGTGGGTGGCTTTGTTTAGATGATGAAGGAATAGAGGCTGATAAGATCATGATGGTCTTTTCATCAGGAGTCCTGTCCTGCTCTAAGAGGAATCGGGGAGGATTTTTTTTCGATAGATTTCTCGGACGAAAATAAAGCGCAAACACAGCAGTATTATACCTAAGAACTGTTTACTGATAAACGTCTCTGCCGAAGAGGGGACAGAAAACAGAGAAACAGAGAAAGGGCGAAACAGACAGAACGTCCCCAGGAATCCCGGGGGCCCCGCTGGCGGCTGCTCGAGGCACAAGGCAGCCCCGGTGCTGCAGGGCTCGGCGCGGCTCCCAACCGGGGCCGGCGGCTCCTCTCTCCCGGCGGCGCGGCGCAGGGAGCGGCCGGCGGCGGGCTCGGGCGGAGAGGCGGCTGCGGGTTGCTGTCGACTCCTCCAGCCTTGAAGAACAAGTCACCCTGGCGACGGGCTGCTCGGTGAAACGGGGAAGGCAAGGAAGACGTAGCTCTGCAGGAAGCCAAACACCCAGGCAGCCGCTGCTCACCAAGAAACCAAAACCAGCGGGGGCGGTGGTGCAGTTAACTGCGTTTGTGCACTACGGCTCCTCCCACAGCCCGCCTTCCCGGGCATCCGGGGCTGTGCCGGGCCGGCAAGGTCCCGTGCGGGCAGGGGGGCCGTCTGCAGCCCCGTCGCGGGACCTTGCTCTGCCCTGGTCGGCTGTCAGGCGAAGCCTCCCCGGGACAGGGGTCCCTTCCCTTTTCTGCCTCCTTAATACATGGCACGTGTACAGCCCCTATAGTAGTTTTGCACCCTATGGCAGAAAACGGATTCATAACGTATGTTGAGGCATAAATAAAAATCAAATTAGTCCCTCTCATCAGAGTCTGCTTTGTAATACAAACAACATTTGTCTTGCCAAGATCCTGGCCAAATGGTCCAAGCTCCCCCTCTCCATGGGCTGCAGGAGCCCACTCCTGCTCCCACACAGACCTGCTGCCGAAACCCACCTTTTTTGGATGGTTCGTCTTTTGTTGTATGATACAAACATCCAGAAGTGACTCCCCACCAGAAGATTCCCATGATTTTCATTGCAGCGTTTGATACAGCCATGGAAAAAGCAAATTTGCCTTGAAAAGCTGTTGGCACCCTGACTGACTGCACAGCTGTCCAAGAAGGAGAATGTTTCTTGAGGTTCACCACTCTGTAGCTCAGGATTTAACTATTTCCAGCCATGTACATAAGCCAAGGAAGAGAGGGGGATGCTTATCTTCTCTTTTTTTCTGCAAAAAGAGAAGGAGTACAATCCTGCTGGGTTCTAGGAAAGTTCAGGGGTGTAGGGCCATGTGAGTAGAGTGAATCAAGAGGTGCCTGTGCAGCAATAGACCTTACCCTCTGCTGTCCTCTGTCTCAAAGAGTGTGATGGGCCATCACTGTCGTTTGACTCCTGTAGGCATAGCTTCCCTCAAAGCATTTACCTCTTATTGGCATCCCTTGGATCCCTTCTAGGGTCAACTCATAGGTTCCCAGCTTACTGGTTTGAGGTTCAAAAAACCTGCTCCAAAGGCTGTTTGCTTCCATGGCAGAAGTCCCAGTGGCTGTGGCAATAATGTTGCCAAGCTGTCTGCTTCAAATGCTGGCACACTTGCCAAGCTTGGGATGATGCCTCTCGTGCCTGGGCCTATTTTGCTTTGTTTTCCAAAAGCAAATGCAACCATTCCTGCATGGCATCTAAAATAGTTGCCTATTTACTGTTGTTACAGAGTACTATCTTTATTGGAACAGCTCAGTGTAGGCATTAGCTGGGCCATCACTTCAGGCAGATGGCCATGTCCTCATAAATACTGGATTTTGCCTGATATGCAAATTTGCGGGTTTACAGACCCCACTTCAGTGCAGGCTCTGGGAGGGAGATAATTTACATTTTCAGCAGGTATATACTCGTGTCTGGGCTGATCTCTCAGTGGGAAGAGCCAAATCAGCAGCAGCAGCAGCAGCAGGTCACATCTCTGTGTTACCACGATGGCAGGGGCAAACTGCATTGATTCTGGCAGTTTGGAAAGGCTTGAACTGAAATTCAGAGCCCAACTTTTCCATGAGGTTGTGATAGAGATGAGAGAGTGAAAAAAAGCATCCATTGAAACTTACCACTGTACCCACAGGCTAGTGCTTCCAATAATACACTGCTCAGCTCTCCTAAAGCCTTCCCATTTGCCACAAGTTACAGATTTTATTTTCAAAGTAAATTGAGTAAACACAGCTTCACCTATGGGGCAAGAGCTTCTGCACCTGCCCTTCCTGCCCCAGTCACCACCACCCTTCCTTTGCTGCCTCTGGAGATCACTGCCCTCTACCAAGCACCTACCACTGAAATCTGGTGCAATTAATCCTGGGGGGATAGTCACCTGGCTGGACAAAACCCAGTGCCACCAGGCTGGGGGAAACATGCCTTAGCCAGGAGCTGCTCTTGGGACTGGTGCCCCTTATCCAGCATCCTCCAAACTATGGTTGTGCAAGTGCTTGGTGACAATACCACAGACTCAGTTAGGCTGGAAAAGACCTCTGAAGTCATCGAGTCCAACCTAAACCCATCAAGGCAGAAAACACTTTCACACTGATAGTGTTTCCTTTTGTGCATTCCTGGTCTTTGCTTTCCGTCTTGCTCCTAGGAAAGGTCACAGAATCACAGAATATTCCAAGGTGGAAGGGACCCACAAGGATCATTGGAGCTTCCAAGGGGTCTTCCCAAAAGAGGTGCATCACCTATCCAGGGATCTCCCATCTCACTCCTGCTCCCAATCAGAAATTGATCTGATAAGCCAGATGATGGGGACAACAAATAGCAGGCTGAAGGCTACTATCCATGATGGTCCCACTACAAGCAGGCTGTGGAGCAGAACTGTCTTGGATCAGACTCCTTTTTAAGATGGATTTTTCCTGTGCAGGGTCAGTCGGTGCACCTGCTTCCAGGGAGCCAAATCCAGAGGGGTCATGTGTCAGTGGCTCCCTGCCCTTCCTCAGCCAGCGCTGCAGCCCTGGATCAGAGCTGGCATTTCTGACTGATCACCTGAGACCAGGATTCTCCAGAGGCATCCTTTCAGCAGGATGCAAGAGCAGTACATTTGGACCAGACCTTCCTGCTTTGTTGGGACAGGTGCTGGTTAAAGGTGACCATCAGGTGGTTTGGGCTCCTGCTGTCCCGGCACCGAGGAGTTGGGTCCCCTCCTTGGGGAGTGGCAGTGCTGGCACCCCATGGGGCTTACCAGCTCCCACAGCAGCAGCTCAGGGCTTACCACTGTCCTGGGTTGCAGTGTATTCTATTACCACCTTTGTGAGCTGTAAAACCAGGTGGGGCAGTGTTTCCTTGCCTCCTCTCTCCGGACTGTCTTCTGTTAATGGGCCCATCTGTTTTTGCCGAAGGACTCATAGATAACGGGCTCTGGACTATCTCCTGTTAATGGGCCCATCAGTGCCTCACCACTCCGTTGTGAGATGCTCCGCCTGGGAGGAGGAACTGAACGTTTCCCACATGGATATAATCAGGGGTTTTTCAGGCACAAGGTAACTTTTCTCCGCTGGACTTCCAGAAGACAAGAAGCTACATCACTGGACCTTCAGGCAAGGACCAGACCCTTTTCCCACAGGACCACTGTTTCACCAGAACTATTGCACCCACCCTGCTCACCGGGAGCCACCGGCGCTGCTGCCGGCTGTGACCAGCACTGCTCCGGGAGGGGAAGGTGCCTGGCAGCCGAGAAGGCTGCACTGGGTGACTGTGCTGTTACAACTGCCATAGTCATTGTTGTTTATTGTTTTGTTTTGTTTTATATATACATATTAGTAAAGAAACTGTTATTCCTATTTCTCATATCCTTGCCTGAAAGCCCCTTGATTTCAAAATTATAATAATCCGGAGGGAAGGGGGTTGCATTTTCCATTTCAAAGGGGGCTTCTGCCTCCCTTAAACAGATGCCTGTCTTTCAAACCAAGACAACCACCATGGGCAGGACCCAAACCCAACGGCAGACACATGCTAGGATGATAACCCTGGTGACCACCTACAAGTTTTGGGGATCCCACTTGGGATCTGAGTGCAAAATGCCAGTTTTAAAACACACCAGAGGTGGCACAGCCCTTCTCGGACCCTGACACAGGCCATGGGTCTACACTAGGGTCACAAACCTGTGACTTGCCCTCCCCTTTCCCATGCTCTTACCAGCTCTTCAGGACGTAACCAAAACCACAACCTTAAGGATATGCACAGTATTTTGTGACGTTTCACTTATTGTTTTGCTGTCACTACCAACACTGATATGAAAAAAATAATAATGAAACTTAGCAATGATACAGTTCTTTATATTTTGAAATCTCTGTACAAACATTACTTAAACAAAGCAAGGTAGTATGCAAAACAGTCATTGCTTAGAATAATTGACCAGGGGCTGTGCTTCAGTGGTGACACCAGGAGAGGGACAAGAGTGCTGAAAGGAAAGTGACAAACCAGAGGTATAAAGAGGTCTCCTCTTCAGTTTGGAGTTATGAATGGAGGAAGTGCCAAGGACAGTATCTGAGTGTGTTCTTTAATAACCTTACACCACATAGGTAAAGCCGATGTATTTGCACTATCACACAGGGAGACTGGGGAAGGGTAACTGCTTAATGCAAATAATATACAGCAATATTGTACATACATATATATAAATACATATTCACACACACACACATCAGATCTTGAACTTGTCGAGGACATCTCAGCCAAACTGCAACAGAAATGATATCAGTATGATAGTGATGAAGATATTAAAAACATAAAAACACTGCAGTGACACCAACTGTGGATCTTTCCCTCCAGAGAACAGGTATTACTTAAACTGTTCCATCTGCCGAGGCCGGCTGCAAACATGGCTCTCAATTCCTCTTTCCTGTAATGACTGAACAAAACAAAACACAACTATCCACAAAACTCATTCCTACAAACACAAGTGCTGTTGGTGCAATTAACTGCCCATTTATTAATGGGTAATGGGACATGCCTTTGGCTGAAAGGTTCTGAAAAACATGGTACATTGACATGATCCAAGAAGGAACTCATGCCCTCCCTGCTCCCCACAGCCCTGCCAGGATTCCAGCCCCAGCTCAGTTCCTGCAGCCCCCCTGATGATTGGTTTGCATGAATCCCAGCTAGACAGAAACTACAGAAGAAGCAGTTTTATTGGAAGCACTGTATGGGCTCAAGCACACAATGCCAATGGATGCACTGAGGGAAAACTGCCAGAGTGCATCCCCCCAGGGACAAACACCTGCCTAGGGATGAACCCCCGCCCTCCATCCTGCAGCTCCAAACACCAAGCCTGCCTGCCCAGAGACCCATACAACTTCTTCCCAAGGGGAATCAACCCAAAATTGCTGCAAATACTCCAGGACCAGTTGTTTGCATAAAGGAAGAGCAGCAAGCCCAATGAACCTCAAAAGCCTCAGATGTACACACATAGCTGGTACATCTGAGCCAAGCTGTGACATTTCTGGGAAAAGCAGGGGCTGGGAGCACCTGCTGCCAGGTAGGCAATTCCTTTGGTCTATGCTCCTTGTGCCTGCAGCCCAAGGGCCTCTTCAGCAAAATCCCCATCCTATGCCATCATTTCTACATTAGAAACCAGAGAAAGTAGCCATTTCCATTTCTCTCTTCTCCTCCTGCTTCCATCAGATGCAGACTCAGCAAGAGCTGTAGCACATCCATCCCACTGAGCCACCAGCAGGACAGGGACCAAGCCCGGGAAACTTCCCCCTTCCAGCCCTGTGGCACGAATTTCAGCATCCCTTCTAAAATTCCCCCTTGTGTCTTTATCAAAACCCCTGTGTCTCGGTTAGCTCTAGCCCCAGGATAAACATTACCTCCTCTCCCAACAGGAGCACACAAAATGAAGGTGGAAACATTTAAGTTCAAATGAAAACACTTGGTATTAGATAATAAATAAATAAAAGGATAAAGAAACTCAGCAAAAACCACACAGTGATTCTGAGACAGAACAGTTATATTTTACACATTTTATTTCTGCGGGATTTTAGGTTTTAAATAACATGAGACATTTTTGTTCTGAGTCTGTACCTGAATTGCAACTCTCCTTCCTTTTCAGTAAACTTTGGGATAATTTTCACAGTGGACAGTTAATGATGATGAAATTGCAAAGAATTCAAAGTGCAGCTTCTCTGCAAGCATGACCCTTCCAAACATTAATCTAAGGAATGGAAATAAAACTATTTTGAAAACCACTGATATCTAAAAAACCCAAGATTTTAACGATGAGGTGACCATGACTAAGCACTTCTTAGAACAGATTCTCAATTCCTGGCTGGTTATTTTTCTAAAACCACAGCTTGGTTTCCAAAGGCAGCACTACTCCATGACACAGGCTCTGCCTCATGCTCCCAAACATTCTGAACCAACAGTTTTAACCCGTGCACATTTACACAGAGAGCACAGTGAGTTTCGGGGTTTCCCTTGGCTAGATGCACTCTTGGACATAACAAAATCATGGAATGGTTTGGGTTGTAAGGACCTTAAAGCTCATCCAGCTCCACCCCCTGCCATGGGCAGGGACACCTTCCACTATCCCAGGTTGCTCCAAGCCCCGTCAATCCTGGTGTTGGACACTTCCAGGGATGGGGCAGCCACAGCTTCTCTGGGCAACCTGTGCCAGGACCTTACCACCCTCAAAGGCAGAAATTTCTTCCCAATATCCAATCAAAATCTAACCTCTGTTAGTTTGTAGCCATGCCTCTTGTCACTTCAGGTGCTCTCCCCAGCTATCTTGGAAACCCTCTAGGCACTGGAAGGGCCTCTAAGGTCTCCCCAGAGCCTTCTCTTTCAGTGAACAGCCCCAGCTCTCCCAGTCTGTCTCCAGAACTGGACTGATGAAATGCAACACAAGTTCTGTGATCCTGAGCCTTTCAGCTGCTAGTTCTTTCAGATTTAGAGGAACAGCACACAAAAACCTTCTACTCTGGAGCTGCCTGTGCAGTAACCAGCCATGAAAAGATTTCTCCAAGATAAGGAGAAAATGAGAATTGCCAGCTGTTCAGAAACCTCACTGCTGTAAATCCTAAGACAGCAGAGTCATTGTTGCCATCACCAGCTGTTCCAGGGGGAGAGCCAGCTGGACATCCCCGCTGCCAACAAGCTCCTACACGATACACTCACACAATCAGCAAGAATAATCTACAGTTATTACCAGGTCCTGAGTACAGCCACAAGCAAGATTTCAAGTGTTAACCTTTAGGCCCAGATTTTCTTAAAACGATCCTGCAGAACATATATATATATATATATATGTATATATTTAAAACATCTATATTTAAAATTATCGATTTACCTAACCTACAAAACTTTACTACAAGCCAGACTGCCATCTGGAGAAAAAACACCTTAAATTCAATTTCAAGTATTCATCAACATTAAAGTTGTTACTCTAAGTCCTTTGAAGATCCTGAGACAAACACTCAATTATGATTATATAAATATTCAATCAAAATAATTATATAAATATTCAATCAACTATAAGGGAAAAAATAAGTAAAAGAATGGAAGCAGCTCCCAGAGCATCAGTACAATTTCTCTGTGCAGGCCAGCTCGCACTGACCCAGCCCAGGCTTTCTAGAGCCCTCAGCCTCCAAAAGCTGGTCCACTACAAAATTTGGCAGCTGCCAAAGGCTGAGTTGTCTTATCTTTTACAGTCACTTGAGATTATATACATTGCTATCCCTCCTTGCTCAGTGACAGGGATTTCCAGGGAACTCTCCCTACTTCCTTCCTTGTGTGAACTGCACAAAAAGGAACAAGGGATTGAAGGAAGTCAAGCAGTATTTTATTGACTCCCAGAAGATAGATACGGATTGCACACAACCCTGGAAAACTTATTTTTAAAATCCCAGAATTACCAACAAGAGAACTCATTCCTCATAAATAACCTGACACCACTCTTTCGTCAAAAGATTTTGGCATGGAACGTATTTCCTTTACAGTTTGATGTTAATAGTTCATTTCAACAGCTAAAAAACTATGTCTATAACAACACTTAAATATTTTGTTCCTATTTTTGACTTCATTAAAAAAAATAATTTGAGTGACTACGTTCCTAGTCCTCAAAAAAATTCAGAGACACCAACTTTTGAATGAGTCCCTTAAAAATGTGTGTTTCACCTAAGAGCAGTAATGACTCCAAGGGAACATACATGGCGCGACCACCTTTTCCTCAACCCTGCAGAAACATGTCCACACACTCAGCCACAGCCTCAAACAGAACTTCTGCAGTGTGACCAAGACAAGGTCAATCCCAAAGGCTGGTGTCCCAGTGCTTGCAAAATCTGACCACATACAACTGAATTCCTTTCTGGTTTGGAAGAGGTCAGTCTACCTACCAACCTCTCAGTTGGATGATGACTCCAAGAGCCTTGTTGGGCCAGCAGAGGCCACAGGAGTGGTCTCAGCTTTAATGAGAAGATGACAGGGTGACTGAAGCCACCACAAAGGTGAATTAACCCTGCCCTTCTATTGCAGCTTCTTCCCCTGGCACCTGGAAAAGGCAGTAACCTCTAGAAGCGTCAATTTCCTGAGGGGGACAGACTCTCTTGCCTTCCCAGGGCAATGCTTGCTATTATCCATAGTACCACCCAAATGTACTGTTTGCACCTCAGTGTCTTCCTCCCGAGACATGAACCCAGAGACTTCAACTAATGCACAAGTGATTTTCAGGTCTTAGCAGGTTTTGAAGCTGAGAATGGGTTCCTGCTCGAGCAGAAATGCCTTAGCATTCGTGATTGGCCAGAAACGGGTTTACACCACTGTCTCCAACACCCCAAGGACTTGCTGACCCAAGAGGTGCTGGGGCTGAGGTGCTCCTTCTAAAGAGCAGTTAATCAAACACACCTCAGTATCTCGCTTCCCTCTCACGTTTTTACATAAAGCAGAAGTGTCCACACCTTCAGGAAAAGCACTTTCTAAAGGAACAGTCAAAACAGATGGACGGACATTTGAGAGCAACTTACCTAATTAGCTTCATGAAGCCCATCACACATGTAAAGCCCAAAGTCCAGGGAATCTCAGACACAACAATTTGGCTGAAAGCAGATATAACTCACAGGAAATAAGTTTTAACAACTGGTTTCTCTGTTACAAGAGCTTCCAGAGGAGAGCAATTAATACCCAACAAGTGATTAGTTTTGGCAACTCAGGCTTGGTGCCGTTAAAATGAGCAGATTTTTTTAAAGCTGTCACATTGCTGTTACAGTTAAGATTGTATTCAGATGAGTTCCTGGGATATACAAATCACCTACTTCTAAACAGGCTTCTGCATGTCATAGACTAAACTTCTTAACTTACAAATAATTATTTTGCTGTTTCCAGTTTACAATGGTAAAAAAATGAAGACTTCACAATGGGTGTAAATGGGAGGTAAATGTATTTTTAAAAACAGAATAAAAAGCTGCATGTTAAAAACTGGCTCACAGACTAATAAATACATACATCAAAGACATGAAATTTTCAGCAGCTGGTTTTAAAGAGCAAGGAATTGGGAACAAACTAGCTGTCCAGACTCCATTCTGGCTCTGTAGTCTATGTGCTAAAAATACCTGCAGTTGAAAAACAAGTTAACAGAGGAGTAGAATCAGCTTTGTCGCCTATTTTCTTTTTAAAAAATTAAGCTACTTCCTAAAAGTGTGGTGTAAAACCTAGAGAAACTATTAATTTCTTCATGCACTTGATGACATTGAATTAAAAAAGAAATTATTTTAACCCAGAAAAAATGAGTCATTGTATACAGTAAGGACATCCCTACTGCAAGTTTTCTACAGTAAAAGTATTTCTAGAAATACACCAGAAATTACTTTCCTATAACAAAATATACAATTATGTGTCAGATCATCATTGAGTTTCAATACTTAGGCAAAACAGAAACAGTTACTGTGAAGTTTTAAAAAAACCTAACTCCAAAGAGCAGAAAGATGTTTTGACGGCTGCGGAGATGCCAGAAAGCAATGCTGGACACCAGGAATTTCCAGAACAACTCCCTTTCCAAAGTGATGTGTAGTTTTTGAATTAGACCGTGAGAGAAAACTGATCCTGTTCTATGGGCTTCTCCACCCAGGCTCCAAGTCCTGCCTTCAGGAATGCTTTAAACAAACACTCTTTAGCAGTTTGATACTCAGTGGCTCCTTGCTTGGTGTCGTGGTACAGGTTGGGCTTGAGGATCTTTGAGCGCAAGCTAGAGGAAAGCTGTGGGGATGAGAGACAACAGAAGGAGAGAGACAAGACCCTGTTAAGCCAAACAGTACCAGAGTGACTGAGTTATTTAAACAGCTAATATTTAAACAAGGTAAGGATCTATCAAACAAAACGTTGAGGCCAAAAAGCCACAGACATACTTCCTGGAAGCTTTCTTTCTGAGAGTAAAGAGTGAAACCTCAGCAGTGAAAATTGGATTATCCTTCCAAATATATTAAAATGCAAAGACAAGCTCAAAGGAGACAGCATCCTTTGCTTACTCAGCTATAAACCAAGGAATACGCATTTTGGACCAGACATCATCACATTAAAGAGTAAGTTAACAAACACATTGTTCTTTTCCATTACTGCATGGAGCAGCAACTACTTGGCCTCAAGCTGTACCAGGGGAGGTTCAGATTAGATATTAGGAAAAAAAATTCACTGAAAGGGTTGTAAAGCATTGGAACAGGCTGTCCAGGGAAGTAGTGGGGTCACTAAAATGTGTGGATGTGGTGCTAGAGGACATGGTTTAATGTGAATGTGGTGGTGGTGCAGCACTAATGGTTGGACTTGGTGATCTTAAGGGTCTTTTCCAGCCTTAATGATTCTGTGGTTCTAACATCAGGCTTGGCTTAAAACAGGCTGAGGAAGTGGCTTCTGAGTAGAGAAAGCACATCCAGTTATTTCACTAAGACTTAAGAAGTGGCAAACCTAGCCCTGTGGAAGCTGTACCTTGGCATGGATGCGCATCCAGCGGCTGTAGAACGCATGCTTACAGAGGCGCGACGCACGGCCCATCTCATCCTTGCCAGTTGTAGCATTAATGACTTCCAGACCAGAGTCTCCTACTGTCCAGTTCACACTGAAGTTCGGGGCTTTCCCTGGCTGACGGGCTTCTGCGTTGCTGATACCTGAAAGAAAAGTGATGTTTAACAATGATAATAAATCCAAACACTTGACTCTTGGTTTTTTGTTGGGGAATAAACAGTGTTACAAGCAGATCTTTTCTTTTTAGGGCATTGTCCCGCAGATTTCTCAACTACTCGCGGAGGTAACACCATGGACAATCTCACTCTCATTCTGGCTAAAGTGTTCTCTACTTCTGTCCTTCCCAGCAGGGCAAGTGAGCACCGCTGCAGAAAGGAGCCTCCTCGGCAGAGGGGATCATGGAGAGCTCTGTGGTAGGAGTTCATGGGGTTCATCTCACTTCCAAATGGATGTGAAACTATGAACCCTGGAAGTGCTCAAGGCCAGGCTGGACGGGGCTTGGAGCAACCTGGGATAGTGGAAGGTGTCCCTGCACATGGCAGGGGTGGAATGGGATGGGCTTTACAGTCCCTTCCAACACAAACCATCCTGTGATTCTATGAAAGTGAGCCCCATCCTCAGCACCCTCCACAAAGCCAGAACTGGCAGACATTTGAGTCTTCTAGCACAAACCCATTGTGTTATAGCTGCCTCTCCACTTTACATGCCCAGTGTTGCCCACTGAGCCCAGAGACGGGGAACCACAGGACTCCAAACAGGACTCGAATCACTTTGCTCAGGTGTTAAATTATGTGACACCTTCCAACTATGGCTCTGTCTCCAGGGATGGAGAAGCAAAGCCACCACAATCCAAGCCAAGTGCAAATCAAGGCTGGCTGCCTGCCCAGGACAGGATTTATTCCCCACGACACCCCAGTGCTCAAAGATGGACTGTACATAATGAAGGTCACAGCAGCTGCTGCCATGCACATGTGACTCCTCAGACATTTCAGGGGTGGCAGACTCTACTGAAGATGTCTCAGTCACCTCACTAGGAGACAACAAAGCACCAGGGCAATTTTTTCTTTCTAGTAAATAAAAATCCCACTTTTACTTTAAGGCAGCTCTCACTGAGAACCTATTTCAAGTCTACTCCACTGTTAGGCAAGGTCCTACATTTAATAAAATCTAGACAATTAGTGAAAATTGAACATAAGCAACACAGCAGGATGCATTTCTGGCTGATATCTGGAATACAATCTAATAAAGCTGGGCACCTGGGAGCAGGACTGGCTCACCTGGCTCAGTCTATGGCACCTCTGGGCCCAGCACTGAGAGACTGCAAGACCTGCAAGGTCTGAATGACTCAGCAAAATTCAGTTTGCTTCCTATCATCAATTCCTCATTTAATAAACAAAGAAACACTTCAAAATATAAACCACTGAAGCTGTTGTGTTTTTACCCTTGGTTTGGATCAACCTTGTCACTATGACTGATAAGAAATAAAAAAGTGAATGGTAATAGAAAATAGCTTACTATTCCCCATTTTCTTAAAATATAAGCTGAAAAAATTGAGAACTGTAACAAAAGTTCATTTTACCAAAAGTACTGAGGCAAGAGTGCTAAGAAATTGATGCCACATGACAATTTTTTGTCATTTTTTTTCTTTCATTTAATGACATCTATAATAGTAGCTTTGCTTTCATTCCATACACTATTAAACAAGTACAGGGATCACACAGAGGTCATCAAGTACTCCAAAACACTTGTGATACCACAACCAGTCCCACAAGCAAATCAAATAAAGATGAGAAAGCTGAACATCCAGTATGCACTACACTTCCACTGCAGTTATACAGTTCCCTTCCTTTCTTTTTGATGAATTAATTATTTTTTTTAAAAAACACCAAAACCAACCCGGATTTAGAATTTCAAATAGATTTAATTAATAACAACCCATTCAGCTGCTTATTTGTATGTAAGAACTCTGGAGAGATGGCAAAGGAGTCCCTGATGGAGGATCACAGATAGCATGGACAGGGAATAAAGGTCATCTCAAAATCAAAGCATTTGATAAAACTTTAGGTGGGTCTTATCTTCCCCCTCAAAATCTAGACATGAATATAGCACAATATGCTGAGATTAGAAACAGAAAAGAAAGTTAGGATAGAAAGTCAGATATTTTACTCTCCTTTGAAAACTTATAGAACTAAAGCTATTTAGAGAACACTGCTCAGAATTTATTGCTGAACATTATTACAAAGGGATAAAATAAGCAAAAGGAAAGGTCACAGCTCTTTGTGCCAGTGCTTATATAAATAATAAAGCTTGACAGTTCTTGGAGGAGAGAGCTAAACCAAGCTTCATTAAAAAGGACATAAAAAGCTGAAAAACACCACAGTGAACAGGAGGATGAGGTACCAAGGGAACAGCCAAAAAAAAAAAATCACCAGAAGTTCTGCTGAAGGATTTATTTCTGTCTACCTTAAAAACAAATTCATTAACACTTGGATAAAGATGGTCTCCTTGGGAAGAGTGAACACAGCTGGAGAGCCTCCAGCTTGGGGCTGGAGATAACCTGGGACGTGTGTGGGGGGAAAAACTGAGGTAGGATCTGTGATGATACTAAATTATTTTTAAAAGGCAGTTAAGAGGAGCAATTGCAAAAAGTAGCAGAAAAAACCTCACATACTGGGTGTCTGGGCAATAAAAAGGCAGATTAAATTCCTCACAGGTGAATATAAAGCAACACTTATTAGGAAAAAAACCCAAAGCAATCTTGCACAAGGAGTGCTGGACTTGGACTCGATATTAGCATTCAGGAATGAGATTTTAGTTTCTAATAGTCAGTTCTACCAGAAGGTCAGGTCAATCGCCAACAGTAATCAAAGTGAATGTCAGGAATTATTAGTGAAAGATCAAGGAAGTGAACAGAATATATGTTACCACATAAACCAGTATTGCTGCTTTACCCCGAGTATCAGGTACTGCCCTGGTCTCACTAGCACAAAAATGAGTCTGCAAAATGATCCTTACGTGAAAGAGCCTCTGTGCAAGAAACAACAAAGTAGACTAAGACACTTCAGCTTGCAAAAAATAGGACTTATGTAGGAAGGAATATCTCAGAGGCATAGAAAACTGAGTGTCATACCCACTGCTTATGGCCTGGATCACACAGAGAACTGAGGAACATCTAATTAATTAAATTAGCAGAAAGGAAGTTCCTTTGCATAAACCTTTGTACATTCCACAGCCCTCCTTACTCAAGGAGGCTGTGGATGGCAAAAAGTTGAAACCATTTCAAAAAACATAACCAGGAATGAACAAATGAAAGATATGTTAAGGATTTCTAAACACAAAGATCTCAGTACCCGACTCGGGTTTCAGCACAGGTGAACTCCTGTGTGCCCACCTCCCACAGGGGCTCCACCAAAAAGAGTCTGTGCAGGTCACCCTGCAGACTGGCAACTTGATATTGGCTGATTTATCCAACCATCCTCACGCTATCTGATTGAGAAATCAATCCCTTTTCAGATTATTCTAGAAATGTACAAGACTCAAACCTGTTTTCTCTTCAATTGGGGTGGCCACCTCTCAGCGAGAGCTCAACTGCCCTCAGTGCTGGGCTGCTAATGGCACCCTGAAAAGCTGGTTCCTGCAATCAAAAGGCTTCTGAGAGTCAGCACAGGGAGGGAGCTTTTTATCAATACACAGATTTCCTGCATCCCTTACCTGAAAAACAGCTGCTCTTGTATGCATGTTCCCCACTGGAACTGAATAGATGGGGACATGTGTTAGTGGTGAACAGGGCAGTGCTGGGTTAATGTTTGGATTCGATGATCTTGGGGGTCTTTTACAACCTTAATGATTCTATGATTCAACATGCTGGCAAAAAGTGTAATTAAAAACTCTCTTGTAAAGAAAGAAAGATGACAAAAGACAATTTTTAGCAGTACATCACAGTATCTCAAAGTTAAAATAATTTTGACTTAATGCAGGTGCCCCAGCAGACATAAAATTTACTTTATTAGAGGAAGAAAACCTGTTTTTACAGTACTTTCTCAGCTGAACAGGCAGGACAGTGGGACAAGACAGGTATTTCTGTTCTAGTTCATCCCTCTGGTAGAAATAAATAACAGAGGAGTGTGTGTGGTACAAGAAACACAGAACTGGAGACAGGTATTTCTGCAGCGCTTGTTCTAGGTAAGAATACACTGAAAAACATGTGAATCCAAGAGCACATGGGCAGCTACACAAATGCCCCGGCTAAATCTAACAGCAGAAGTCAGAAAATCAGCTTTCAAGACTGAACCAGTAAGAGAAAATACATCAACGAAGCTCTCTGCCCAACCTTCTAAAGAACCTTTCTGTACATTTTTGAGATGTGTATTTTTGTGAAAACTCAACAGCTGAGAACATTTCCAAACTCTCTCTGCTGCTCAGCAAGTCCTGGCTCAACTGTTTGAACAGATGGTTCTATTTCATGGGAAATAGATGATAGCACCATTGCAGAAAGATGATTTTCTAGAAAACAAGGTACTATGCTGTGAAAAGGGTAACAAAAACTCTTCTCACCCTGCCACAAACCTGCTGTCTTGAAGGACTGATAAAAATTCCCCAAAATCAGGCAGAAACAGTCCATGCATCAGCTACTATGCCCATAAAACTATTAGATATTTGGTACAGAGTGTTGCAACTGTTACTAACTTGCTAATATAAGGACAAATATGTTATTTAACACTTTTATACATCCTAATTCAGGGAATCTTTACTAATTACCTTTCTTACCTAAATACAACCCCATTGTTCACAATGCTCTTTTCCCCACTCCCTCCCTAAATCTATTTTAAAAATTCATGTCAAACTTTAAACATGCTTTAAAATTATGAGCTGCTCTTTTTCCCCTGGAAAATAAACACATACCAGAAGCTAAGCTCTACAGAACAAAGCAATGCATACAGCGAGAGAGAGGATGAGATTTCAGTTTTAAAGCTTTCAAAGCATTACTGTAACAAGCCATTTTAGAATTTAAGACAGGTGAGGTGTTATCTCCATCCATTTTGAGTTGATTATTGGTCTAGAAACTGTGAACCAAGTGTGTCTATCTTGGCATATTGATAAATGAAGGGACCACTCAACAAGAATCTGTAATGCAAGAGAAGTGACAGTGAGTGCTAACACACTGTTCCACAGGTGGGAAGAGGTTTCACTAAGCCTTCAACTTGCCTAGCATCTTCCTAGGGCAAGCTCTGGACAGGAATGTTGTGAAAACTCATCCAAAGTTTCAACCCCCAGTTCCCTCCAGCTTTTGAAGGTCCTTGCTATGGTATTTCTGACTGGGTATCTGTATTTTGTTTTGACCACAACTTCTCTATTGTAACCAGCAAGCAGTTTACTCACAGCACACAGTTTACAAGGTTTTGAGAACTGCAAAATCACAATGCTACTGGAACAGACTTAGTTACCGGCACGGCCTTCTCCATTAGATACTTGCCACTAAGTAAAGGTCTGTTGAGTGTATAAAGAGGTGGTAGATCTTCTATCTCTGCTATCCTCTGGTATACGGCTCTGGATAGATGATCCCCATGATATAAACTCCCCAAGATGATGCTAGAGAAGTAAATTGGCTCCACAAAGAGGCTAAGTAAGGCTCCTTGAATACCCAATACGTTCCACCTAAGAGGGAGGGAAAAACAAAACAAAACAAAAAACAAAAAAACACTTTCTTTTTAATGGAACAAGTAACATCTGCCAGACATAACAGCAGTTAATCACAATGGACCAGACTTTCAACCCTTCCTTCTGACCAGCACATGACCATGGTAGCATAAACTGTGAAACCTGCCAGATTTTCAGAGATCAGCTTAGGGGATACTCAAGTGCAATCCTGAGTAAAATGACCTAAAACGGGAGCAGACTCTGTAACTTACAACCCCACTAACATGTCTGGTGATGCATTTTCCAGCACTCTAATGCCAGAGATGGACAGGACCATTCAATGGGAGAAAGCCAAATTGTAAGACTCTCCATCAGAAACAGCAGCTGATGCCTCCAGAAGATACCTGGCAGGGAGAAGAGCATCCTTCCAAGAGCACAGGAAGGATTGTCTGCAAGACCTCCACACCTCACCATCACAAGGAAAGGCCTGTCCTTCAAACCCTAGCCCAACTGCCCACATCCTGCTGATAGAAAGGACGTGTGCACTGGCTTGCAATATCCATAGGCAGGGAGAAAACTGAATATGAAAACTGAAAACGTGCAAAGAATGCATATAGTCTTTGCTCCCTTTAGCTGCTTCACAGATTCCAAACATAAATCCCTGTCTAAGCACTGTGATTTACACTGGATCAGGTCTGGTGGCAGGGATATAGAATGCCTAGGAGCAAAATCCTGGTTTTGATTGAGGTTTTTTTGGTTGGTTTGGTTGTTTGTTTTTTTTTTTTTGTTTAGCTGTGTTCATTTGATAAGGTTTTGTCTGTCAGTCTCTCCGTAACTGTCACACAAAATACTTTCGAAAACTTCAAACATCTCCTGCAGAGTATTTTCACTTCCTTGGTCTGAGGAATACTTGCACAAAGCTTGGCAGTATGAAAATAGCCTATTTCAGTCTTGGAATCCCAGAATGGTTTGGCTTGGAAGGGACTCTAAACGTACTCTAGTTTCAACCCCTGCCATGGGCAGGGATACCTTCCACTATCCCAGGTTGCTCCAAGCCCTGTCCAACCTGGAGTTGGAGCCCAACTGCAACACCCAGACACAAGCAGCAGGAAAAGTTTCCTTTGGTGCTTGGATAAAACAGAGGAGCACATCAGAAGCTCCTGTGCTCCCATAGAATGGTTGTCCCTACTAAAAAGCCCATCCTATACCAAGTTGCAAGGTTCTCCTAGTAAAACAGGGAATTCGGATGTTGCTAACAGTGTTTCTTGCAGCTTGTGCTGGGATGGCAGGGCTACACATCAGCACCATTTCAGGCTAGAAACTCCACACCACAACTGTTTCACTACTGCAAATACTGAACTACACAGGCTGGCTTCAGGACTTGCAACATGTTTCTTTTTTTATATATACAAATGGCAAAACAAAGATTATAATCCAAGGAAACGGCTTTTTTGCATATTTTTACTGAGGATGAAAATGGAGGCAATGTGCATTAATTTACTCACCTGTCATTAAAAAAAGCTGGCCCTAATAAGCGAGTAAAAATACTGTGATAATAAATGAGGTGTATTTTACATGGAATAAAGGCATATTTTTAATAACACTGAAAATACAATCAGCAACCAAGTGTCAGAGTAAAGATACCAAGTGAAAATTGTTGCTTACTAGGACCAATATACCTTTCTGACTGCTATAGACACAGGTAATACTATGGAAGAAACATCTGGAAAGAATTCAAGACTGAGCATTGCAAACTGAGGTTTGCCAACAAGGCACATCACATTTTACATTACATGATCAGTGTTTGAGGGATGATAGACATTTTAAAATAGGCCAAGGCACTCCTCTGGCAAGCCCTTACTTCCTAAATAAACCCTTTGCCAATCCCTTTTCCTTACTTCTGACTTCTGTATTTCCAGAGCTCATGTTTTGCTGCTTCCTCCCACACTTGGTAACCTTCTCTGGAACAGAAAATCAATGATGACATTTGTCTTGTGAACTTCAGATTAGAAGAGGAGGAGGAGTGAGGACAGCTGAGCAAGCCTCTGCAAGGAGGGCTGTATGAACCGGTATTACTGGGCACAGACCTTGTTTTGCTGGGTTGTGCTGAATCCCCTTTGCCACTGCAGAACATGCTCATGCTGGGCTCAGAGCAATGGGCCTGTGCAAGGACAGGGACTGCAGAAACAGCTCATACAACCAAAGCTCTTAATATTCATTAGGCAGGGTTGGGTGGTGGTTAGGTTTATAAAACTAGCTTTAAATTTAATTGTTATAATAAAAGAACATATTCTTCTCTACAGAAATGTATTCTTATATCAGAAACTGGTTATAGTGCAGAGATAAACATGAAACCCAAAAGAATCACATAATCACTAAGGCTGGAAAAGCCCTCTAAGATCAAGTCCAACCACTAACCCTGTTCAGCACTGACCAGTGCCCACTGCCCACTACTGTTCCCAGGTGCCACATTTAGACACCTTTTGGACACTTCCCACACTCCACCACTTCCCTGGGCAGCCTGTTCTAGTGCCTGGACAAATTTTTCCCCAATATCCAACCCGAACCTCACCTGGCACAGCCTGAGGCCATTTCCTCTGGTCCTGTCCCTTGACACCTGGGAGAAGAGACCAACCCTCACCTAACTCTACCCTCCCATCAAGGAGTTGTGGAGAGCAAGGTCACCACTGAGCCTCCTTTCCTTCAGGCTGAGCCCACCCAGATTCCTCAGCTTCTCCCTATCAGATTCATGGTTGTGTTCTGCAGATCATAACAGAGTGAAAGAAAAGACTGCATGGAAACTTTCTTCTTGTTCCTTTTTCATACTGTACTTCTGTCAAACAGTAATATCTCACTTCCATTAGCACATACACTGGAACAACCTTTATGAATATAAACTGAGAAGAAACCACCACCATACATCAGTTTTCAAAAGGCCACAGGCATTGCCTCCAGAAGTGGTAAAACCGCCTCATCCTCCAGTTTACAAACACAGATTGTCAGAACACACACCAACAACCACTGCCAATCTAGCACTAACCTCTACTGAAAGCACAATTTCTTTTAAAATTAAGGGGCCAAGCGCTGTATTTCACTACAAACCATGTGGTGCAGAGCAGAAAAAGCAAAATGCACTACAGAAAACTTCAAGTCAGAGTTGTCTTTCCAGTGGAGCAATTAAGCAGTGGATTTTTTTTCTTCATATTAAAAATAGTATCAGAAAAGAGTTAAGCAAGTGACGAGACTTAAATCTAGCTTACAAACCAAACCTGAATGCTAAAGAACGAGCACGAGCAGAGCACAGGAATGCTGCATCACATCAACAGATACTG
Organism: Oreocharis arfaki; assembly: GCA_013398015.1. Classification (NCBI taxonomy): domain Eukaryota; kingdom Metazoa; phylum Chordata; class Aves; order Passeriformes; family Paramythiidae; genus Oreocharis; species Oreocharis arfaki. Next base: position 221,884 of record VZRR01004766.1, on the reverse strand, counting down.
AACTGCCTAAAGTAAGGCATGCAAAGCAGAGAGTTGCAGATGGGAAAGAACACCCAGGGAAGCAGGCAGGGACACTCTTCCAGTGTAAACCTTCTCAATGGAAACATCTGCGATGTTCATCTAAGCTAAGCAAGAAAAAAATTGTCTTACGACAGTATTTAACATATTCTGAGTATTCTGGTTTTAAGTTCCTACAAGAATTGTCTTCGACAACCTTCAAGAACTTTAAATATCAGTTTTACTTTGAGGTAAAGTGCAAGCTCTTAGATTGGTATAAACAGCCACAGGGTTTACATTTAAAATGCCAACACTTAAACACAGGTGCCCTGATTTGAGCTGGGGTACAGCAAACGGTGATTTCTTCACTGCTGGAGTACAAGGACTGTGTTGGGAAGTGCTCCTTGAAACCAGTACATCCCAACACCTTTACAAGCTTGACCCCAACCTTGGCCTTTGCAGACCAATGCACATGAGTTGTGTTCAACTCCTGACAATTTACACAGAGGACACTCTCTGTGTACTATGCTCACCTGAGGTCTTACAGATGAGCACCTCAGTGGGAAATCTGAATTTTATAAATTTATCACAGTCACTGGTTTTCTTACTCATATTCACTAGTCTAGATCCTGTTCATAACAATCTGGAGCATGGATGCACTTCCTCAGCCTTTCTGCTGTTCTCGAGCACACCGCACTAAAAAAAAGAGGGTGGAGAAACCAGAGACTGACACCAAATCAAGAGGAGTCCTCTCCTCCCTGCTGTGTTGTCACATTTCTGCTTTGGACGACCATCTGCTCAGTGGTTTCCTAAAAGGTCTGTGGACTTCTTCAAGAAATGCAGCTGATTTCACAGCTCTTGACACATGAGAAGGTAAGTAAGATTTAGCTCTCAGCAACACTTTCACAGTGTGCTTGTAGCACCCCGTGCCAAAAATAAAGCCAGTAAAAAAAATACGTGTCAGGTAAAAACTCCCCTCTGAACTTTCCAAACTCAAAAGGTACAGAAATTCTGTTATTCACATTATTTTAGAGAAAATACAGAATTGAGAGGGGCCTAACAGCAGTAAGTCATAAAACTTGATGTTAATATCAAACATCTTAGTTACTAATTTTTATGCAGAGAGCAGTATGGGGCAGGGGAGTCACTATGTGTGACCCACAATGGTGTCCACATGGAAGTGGTGTCAAAATTCATCTCAGGAGAACAAGAGTCTCCTGCAACTACTCAAACAAGGCAAAACCTGACAAGTGTTTACAGTTCAAAGAGCTTCTCATGTCAATATTATTTATAAACAACAACTACTATGAAGAAATGAAAATTATTCAGTTAGCACTTCATTTAAAACAAGTTTTTACTTGCAACTGATGGCAAGTGAGAGAAGGTGTCACTGTGGAAGATGTAGGACTATCTCAAAAAGCACTTTTCCTTCTGGCATGCAGAAGGCACAACTTTAAACCCGGTTTCTCCTTGTTTCCTTAAGAGATTAATTAAGTCTCTATGACCACTCCTCTCCAAGAGCCGCAGTTGTAAACAGGCAGCAGTATCTTTACAAGGAGTGAGAGCATCTTTTAAATCAAGTGGCTGCCTCAGCAGTACACACTGTAAATCATAAGTGCAGGAAGTCTCTGGTCTTTGACAGCAGCCCTTCTCACAAACACCACTTTCGATTTGCAATTACAGACATGAAAAAATGTTTCCCCTTGTAGCTGCACCGAGGCAGGCAACCACACAGCTCTGACTTTTACCAGCTTTTTTGGCATTGCCTGGATTTGCTGCCTATATGTTGTGGAGACTGAAATGTTATAGTTTATTACTTAAACATCTTCATGAAGGACCTTTGCCTATTATAGCAAAACTGTATTACAAAAGCTGCAGAGAAGACCACTATGCCCTGAATAGGACTGACCGAGACCCTGCACCACTCGCTGATGAAGGTAAGACAAAGTAGTAACAACTCAGGGCTGGGGACATTTACAAAGCACAAGCTTAAGTCCTCAGAATGGAGACCACAGCCCCAGGGCTATCAGCAGCCAGGCTTGCACAGACCCTTGCACCAAAGAGGGGAAGGACAGGTTTTGAGTTTTACTGAAAATATTATAAAAGAAGCTGAAATGTCATTTTTGTAGAATTACCTTTTCCCAGCTACCTGTCCTAGCTTCTGAAAGGCCCTGTTCATTTATGTTAGGGGTATTTAAACTGAAGTAAAATGTTTTCCTTCAGTAGAGATGCTGAAGTAAGGCACAAAAGGAACTAAGACTAAAGGAACAAAGCCATTATATAACTTTCTTCCTCTATTTTTCATTTGGCATATGCAGTTCACAAGAATAGTTCCAACTTAATATCCTTAATAAACTTTGAATCAGGCTAATGGTGACTTGAGAAAACACAAGAGCTGTTTTAATTAAAACATATTTAACATACATATCATTAAAAAATAACTAAAGTAACATTAGCTGAAAAACTTGGCATTTCTCATCTACTTTGCAAGAGCACAAAGGCTGCAAACATGCAGACTCATTTAAAAAAATGATGATGTTGCAACTCTCCCATACTTCTGATGCTTGTTAAAGGTTCCTACGGCTAAATTGTTTTTTGTCCATTTATGATTTTGAAAACAAACAACAATATTTCAATCTTTGAAAAAAAGGACAACAAAGAAGGAATTGGATGAAATATAAATTATAATACTGTTCTGGAAACAAAATATTTAATTACAATAAAATACTTAAACTATAATTAAAATTCTAGAGTTAAAAACTGGAAGTGCCCATCAATTAGGATTTTTTTAACAGGGACACTTTCCACTATACAAAATAATAAAAATCTAAACTATGCATGGAAAATGAAGGTATCTTTGATATCATGGAATGGTTTGGGTTGGAAGGGACTTTAAAGCTTGTCCTGTTCCAATCCCCTGCCATGGGCAGGGACACCTTCACTAGACCAGGTTGCTCCAAGCCCCATCCAACCTGACTGTGAACATTTCCAACAATGGGGCAAGGACATATATCACCAGAGGAAGTTATCCAAATATAAGTAATGAAATAGATTTATTGTACTGTTTTCCTAATGCTATACTACTTCAGGAGAAAAAAAATCCAAAACATTCCTCTGATATTCCCCAGTGATAGAAATCCAAAACAAAGCTGTCATGACTTGATGTGGCTGGAATGATACAGAATGACTCCACCTTGCCTCTGAAGCCAGCAAAAGGTCTGACACCAATTGCAGATGAAGAATCAGAGATTTATCACAGGGGTGACAGCCACCCTCAGACTATGTCTAAGCAGTGAGATAAGCCCATCAATTCCCTGCACATTCATTGTGGGTACCATGCACCCCTCCTTTCTTATAGGAATCACAGGATGGTTTTGGGTTGGAAGGGACCTTAAAGATTATCTTATTCCACCCCTCTTCCACTATCCCAGGTTGCTCCAAGCTCCATTCAGTCTTGACCTTGGACACTTCTAGGGATGGGGCAGCCACAGCTTCTGTGGGCAGCCTGTGCCAGGGCCTAATCACCCTCAAAGGGAAGACTTTCTTTCCAATATCCCATCTAACTCAGCCCTGCTTCAGCTTAAGGCCGTTACCCCTTGTCCTATGCCCTCCTTCAGCAGTAACATCGACAGCAACAAAAACAGTCATTCAGTATCTCACCTGGCTATCTTATCACTGCAGGACATGGTCAGCAGCCTCTCTCCTTGCAATACCCCATCCCACGTCTGGATAGTAGTAGTGGAGCGCACGGGGATGGTCCCTTCTCCAGACTCGATTTTTGTCCGTAGCTGTCCTCTGGCTTTGCGGTTTGGATGTCTGTCCCCTTGGTCTGAAGGACAAAAACCACTGAGAATCAGCTGAGGAACATTCTCAGAGGATTTTATGTTAGAATCACAATACGAAAGACCCATTTGAGGTATTTGCCTGCAGCTACTGCTGGCTTGCATCACAGTTCCTACTGCTCTTGGCAATTTAGCTACAGCGTCAGACACCTCTCATAAATACTGCCTTCCAAAACACACTTGCAGTTAAACCAAGCTTTCACCAAAGGAGCAGTAGGAAGCAGGCAGCTCTTGAACTCTGTTCTGTGGGTTACAAAGTCAAAACGAAGTTAATGGGCAGACTGTGGAAGGGGCAGGCAGAGAACTGCTGTTAAAGGATGGAAACAAGAAATGGGGATGGTTAGTTCTGTAGGAATACTTGCTGACTCACTGGCTTATCTCAGTTAGCATCAGCCTCTTCAAGACCACAGGGCTCATCACTGTATACTGAATTTCTATCACAGAGGAAGTACAGCTCAGATTTTTTTGGAAGAGATCTTTGTCTAACACACCTCTATGCTAAAAGGAAAGAAAACACCTAAATTTTAACTGTGCCGCTTGTACATGCCCCAAGAATAATTCAAGCTCCCTTGGGTGGAAGACGACTGCTGCCATACCCTCCTGTGCTGCTTCATGGGGTGAGAAAATCCGAGCATCACCACAAGGAGACGTGCTGATGTAGAGATGGAACTGCACATTCTCCTTCAGCTTAAACCCGCCTTGCTCCGATCTGATAAAAATGGATTTTTGCTGATCTTCTTTATTGCTAGAACAGAGAAGAAAGCTAGAGTCGAAACTGACATTAACATGGAAATAGGCATAAGCTGGGCAGACTTAACAGGCATTAAAAACAAACACAGGATGGCTGAAGATTCTATAATATAAATCTAACAGTTATGACAGTTAACAAAATTAAAGGACCATCGAGACAGGAAACAAAGAGCCGGTGGCAACCCCAGATGTCAAGAGCTTTCAGGCACTTAAATGAAACGTTAGCAACCTTTAGCCCGTTTCATATTATTTTGATTTATATGTTTACAGTTTACAAAATTATTGCCAATTATTTTCCCTGTCCTCCCCTCTCATGACTGACACCTCATGAATAAATGTTTTGTTCAACTCAAACTTGAGGGCAAAGGGCACAAGTTCTAAATTCAACATCCTAATGCAACGCGACAAGTGTTTTACAGTGAAATAATGAAGACGGATGTTTTCCACAGACACCTTCTCAGCTCTGTGGGATCAGCTCATCATCTTTCTCCCTCCAGCTTACCTTAGGTAAAGCTCAAGTTGTGTGTACAAAAATTTCAGCAGACACCGTCGAGCTATAATTTCTGCATGGCAATCATTTAATGCAAGACCACGATCACTCATGTATTCACCATTGATGCATTTTGTTCCCGTAGAAACACTTATTACCAGGGCATCTTTCACATCTGTACCTGCAAAACAAAATTTCAGGAAGGCAATGCAATTACCATCACAAATAATGCACTGAGTGATCTCCTTGCAGAACCCAAACAAGGCTCTTTTTTTTGGTTGCTTGCTTCTTTTAAATAAATGTTTTTTTTCTTCTGATAATTTATTTAAAACAAAAGCTTCACTCAGCCATACCTCCCTGCACCAGAAGTGTCTGTGGTTCTTATGAGAACTACTCCCTTCATGTTGGAGTTCAGACAAGTTAAAAATTGAAAACCTGCAGGTAGAAAGTACTGCTTCAAGAAGAATTAATAAAGCCCGAGATCCAAAGTGCTTTTTTTCCTGAGGTTCAAGCAGCCAGCAACTTTTAGCACGTACCTTCTGGCCACCTATGCAGATATTCACAGCCACTTTAGAAATCTGAAAGGCGCTGGTTTATTAAAGCAGCAACATGTTATGGAAGGATATTGAGCCAACAACAGGAAAGGTAAAACCAGGGAAAAAGAAATGTAAACGCTTAAATCACTGTAAAGCTTACCAGTATAATGTGTAGTTCTTGGTATTAAACCAGCCATGCAATAGAATTTAAAAAGTATGTTGGGAGGGTGTTTTCTATACAGAAAACTGCCTTTATCACTCAAAAAACCCAGGTGAATGAAGGACTAAGAAAGACAGACCAAAATGCCACTTAGCAAAACACTCAGGGGTAAAAAAAGCCCAACAAGTTAAAATGAACCTGAGCCCAGCTGGGCCCTCCTGCCCACAGGGCTAGAGGAGAAGCAATGAGCTGCAACACAAGGCTATGAAATGGGGTCATCTAATTCCAGGCGTTCCCCAGACATGTATTCATGGCAACATATTTTCTAATTCTGTGTAAAGCTATTTTTTCTTCAAAACGTATTCACATGTTATTTAAGTCTTAATTCTTTGGCACGACTCTTCTGGGAATTGCACATACAGGGCTGTAAATAGCATAAAAACCTGTTAAATATCACAAAATAAAATAAACAAAACTACAGCATGTTCCTTGTGTATTTGGGGCTAAAACAGAGTTATTACAGATGGAGGTCTGGCTGTTGCTCAGCAGTGCTTGAGGAGCATCAAGGCTTCTCAAACCTGTCAAGCGCCTGTGTGAGTGGGAGGGCAAGAGACCAGCAGGGGACACGGCTGGGACAGCCTCAAAATGAACATTCCACCAAGGGTTCACATGGATTGAAGACCAAGATAAACCTTAATGTGAGGAAAACTCAGCAGCAGCATGGTCGTAGATTAGTTTAGGGCAGAACTTCACTGTTTTGGGTGATTTGGACAAGCAGAGATCTCGTGTCAGCACCCAGAGAACAATGACACCACTGCTGACACGTGCACACCACTGCCATCTGCCAAAACATGAACTGCTTTCTTCAGGTATTTTTACTAAAATGACTGACAAAGATCACTAAGAATAAAACATGCCCAAACCAGGAATACCATCTGCATGGCCAATGGGAGATTTTATTTATTTTCCCAAAGTTTCATGATTAACTTTAAAACCTACACTTTTTGAGCTACTCAGATGTCTCAATCAGGCAGAGGACAGGAATTCTGTGGAAACAGAAGTATTTGCAGGTCTAATTTTCCTGTAAATACCTGAGATTTAATTACTATATTTAGTCCACCTTCAAGATTAAAAAGTAAAAATATATTTCAATACTGGTTGACTGAAAAAAGTTAGTTTAATAGATGCAAAGAGAGCTCCCATACTTAAGCATTCGAAATACTATTTTTTATTAATTTACCTGTTGTCATGACAATTCCAGCAAGGACTTTTCGACGTGCATGTGGTGACGTGAAATTTTCTGTCAAATCACTGAATTTATCTACAACCAAGCGTGCAACAGCATCAGCTAAAACCTGTAAGACCACACAGAAATGCATATTAAAAACATTTTTAAAAAATTTAAAAATACAGGAGCATTAAGTCATAAAGATTTACACTTTTAAATGATTGGAGAAAGCAAATGAAGTGAGTTTTTATTGTTCACTTCAAAAATTAACATTGAGGCATCACTTGCAAGTGGAAGTAGAGGTATGAGTGCTCCATGTCTACTAAGACAGCCCTAAGTCAAGCATCTAAGTATCTAATGCCCATGATCCTGATGAACATTTGAGGCTTGGTAGAACAGCTGGATAGACAGATAAGTCTATACTCTCATGCTCAAACCTCAAAACATATCATTTCAGTATCCTCGACATTGAACCTGACAAGAAGACTGAAGTAAAAATCCATGCCCCTCAAATGAACCTTTAATAACAATCTAATTCCTTATCTAACTATTATATAAATAAGGGCAACTTTGTTTTCAGCACCAGTTTAACACTTCCTATGTCTTATTTTTACAAGACCTATACAAAGTTAGGAATAGAAAATATCAGTGTATAACCCCAAATAAGCTACCTCAAAATTAAGAAAGATTTCTATCTTTCAGGAAAACTTGAACAGTCATGCTAAGTCAGGCTGTAAGTGGGGCTAACTTCTAAAATGAAGGAAAACTTCGAAACACCAGTCCTGCTCCTGTTGACAGACAACCCAGTTCAGCACTGCAGCTAATCTCACCTGCTGTTTTCAAGGCAGCTGGAACTGTAACTGCTAGAAAAGATGAGTCAAGACCAAATTCTTGAATTTTCACCTGAAAAGAAACTGAAGCCAAGGCAACCATGTGTTGACAACCAGCAGAATCTGAGCTGTTCTAGCTCACTGTGCACACCTGGCCCACAGCTTCACACACCACAAAGACACAGGTACTGTGTCACACTCACCAGTGCCATACAGATGTTGAATGAGGCACTGGAACAGAGGCGCTGTGGCTGCCCCATCCCTGGAAGTGTTCCAGGCCGAGCTGGACAGGGCTTGGAGCAACATGGTCTAGTGGAAGGTGTCCCTGCCCACGGCAGGGGGTGGTACTGGATAAGCTTTAAGGTCCCTTCCAACCCAAACCATTCCATGATACCAATGTGTTATATGCCCAAGGGAAAAAGAGGAAAGAAAAAAAACCAGAAGAAAAGAAAAAAGGTTGAGGACCACCAGCCCCATACACCCCCATTTCCTTAACAAGGCTCATGAGAACCAACAGCGTAGAAATGATGTGGACATGCTCTCAATGTTAACTTCCTTCTGGAAAAGCATTAGCAGCCAAGAAAGAAATAACAAGGAAGGAATAAAGCTTGGGTGTCATGATTACAAAGCTTGGCAGCTCTCACCAGAGCCTGACAGAAAAAATGATCAGCAGTCACATCCCAACTGCACCAGCCTCATCCGTGTTTCGCAATCACTCAACTTGTGGAATCAGAAGACTCTTGACATTGCAAACACCAGTTTTGTTGATACCTTTGAATGGACTGCAACTCAGAAAGTCCATATATTTTTCAGGAACACAATTTGGCTCAGAGGCTATGAACATGTCTGGTCAGGCACTGATTTTCAAAGACGGTCTTTTTGTTGCTAGACCCAAAACTGGGTTACAGTCTATGTTCTGCCAGCACCACAATCACACAGCACTAAGTCGGCATTTAATTGTCCTGGTACTTACCTAATGCAGAAAGCTGAACTTTAAGGTAAATACACAAAAGAAAAAGCAAATAATTGAGTGTTTTTGAATCATCCTGGTCTTAGAAATGAAAAATTAATATATAAAAGGCTTAAATTATTAACCTCCCTGCAGCCATGCAGGGAAATCACTGTATAGCCAAGGCACAGAGTCCCCACAGTGTTTTATCCCTAGCCTCACTGCATAGTTACAGATATTACTTCCCAGTTGCAAGTTTTATGCTCTCATTTCTGTAATCCATGTATTTTATGCTCTACCCTACACTGTGATGTGCTGGACAGCACAAGGTAAAATCATGCTGAATGGTAAAACCATGTTGAATGACATTGTGACGGAATGTAGATACTACAGAAACAAACTATTCCAGACAGAGATGGACCTGATGCACAAAGAGAATATATGCTTCAGTTCACTTCCAACCCAAACTATGCTATGATTCTATGCTTAGTAGAGGCTTCAAACCTGCTAGAAAAGGCTTGGCATCCAGGGAATAAACAATGTGATAACCTTTTCTCCAAAAAAAAAAAAAAAGGAGTGATGACTGGTACCTGAAGGAGTCTTCCCCAACACTGGGAACTAAAACTGCCAGGTGTTTCTGGGAAGAAATCTATGGCCACATTGCCTGCTAATGCCACTGAAAAAAGGCTCACTGAACAGCAGCTGGGTAGGAAGCCTGCATACAGGCTGGATCCATTAGCTTTTTCCAAAAGGATCCTTTTTTTCACATAACAAGCAAAGCAGGAAACTGTGGTGTTGGTATACAAATGACCACACAGTGAGTTCCTCCAGGAAGATGGAATCTGGCACAGCAGAACGGGATGGAGCTGCATCTCACAGACCCTGGAACTAAGCTGCTGGCAAGGAATCCTAAAAACACTTGGATGAACTTGGAGCCAGACACTGGGGAGGACTCATAAGAAGGACTAAGCAGAACTCAAGCAAGACAAAATGACCCTTGGAGATGCAAACAATCCAGGATGAACTGGAGAGGAGAAAAAAAAAAATCACTGCCAGAAAACAGGCAGATATATTAAAGATTTGTTATTTCTATTTGATACACAAATTGTGTGACAACAGCTGGGCAGTTAGGAATAAACACTGTTAAATGCAGATGTAGTCACTAAGATTTTGGTCTTTTATAAGAATACTCCCTGAAGAAATTAGAAGAATTATCCCTCTCTCCCAGGCAGTCTATTACATTAACATAGGTAAGAGCATGGAAGACAAGGGAATAAGGCAGAGCTGGGAACAAGACTTATTGGCCAGAAATTACGTCCTTGCTGTCCCCATCTCAAAACCAAGGACTTAAGTTGTTTCCACAACAAGTCCAGGCCACTGACTGGCCTGAGTAGGGATCTTTCACATCTCATTCTGACTCTACTGCCCTTCATATAAACAAATATTAATTGGAACAAAAACTGAACTCACGTCTCGCCTTCCCTGTGAATGCTCTAACATCTGACATAGTTTCTCTACCCTTGCTCCTGCATTAAATCATTATTCCAAGTTCAGTAATTCAAAAGAGGAAAGACCTAAAATAGCTGACAGTTGGGCTCAGTAAGGCATGCGAGATCCAAGTTATTTTGGGTGCGTCATTCCTTTCTCTGATTAAGTCACAGTGAATCCACTCCTCTTCTACACACACAGACTGGTTTTGGTTAAATACAGATGTTGCAGCAATGTTATAGCAGAACTACCCTGACCATTCACACTTGAAAATATTCTGGAGCTGATGAAGTTCAGGTCAATGTGGAGCTGAAGGAAGACATTGGCAGGCCATGGAGACCACCCAAGACGAATGCTGGTGATCCCTGAACGGTGGGAAAGGCAGCAGCAATATTTCGCAGCTCTCACAGGAACTGACCCAAGACGTCTCAGTCCTTTGTGCTCTCCTTGGATCTCCAGGGATCCTCCTCAAGCAGAAATGTTCTCCCTTGGTTTGTTTTGTATTTTTTTTCTTTTCTTCACAGTTTACAGCTTATGTGAACTTCCCACTGCAGGTAAAATCAAGGTCAACCAGATCCTCCCCTTTAACAGTGACCAGCACACACAATTCAGAGAAGTTTCCTGTATTGATTTAAAGAAACTTCTGCCTGGTTGTAGAGTCTTTCACTGTTTATGCTGATGTATCTTGTACATTTCTTCCAATTCCACAGCAATTATTCCAGCACATAATTCATTATATTCCCATAAATACATTCAATATTATCTTCTTCCCAGGTTTGAATCTATTGCATTCTTATTCTCCTGTATACACTAAACAGTCCATTGCAATGAACTGCCTAGAACTCCTCAGTACCTCTCCAGAAGCAGCTTTCCCAGATCTCCAATCATGTTCATAATTATTTGCGTATCTTTTCTATATTTGAATATTTTTTTATAGTTCCCCTCGCCCAGGTTGAACCAGGACTAAAAAAGCACTTCAGGTACAAGTAGCCATTCAGTACTGGCTCTCACCCCATTTCTCCTGCTTAACATTTTGCTTCAATGTCTGTCCACAACAACAGAAAGGATAAATTGATTTAGGTGAATGACTAAAAATACTCTCTCTAGTGACGTTTTTCAAACTGATCACATTTGCAGTTACACTGCTCATTTGTGTAGCTCAACTTGCTTTCTCTCACAACAGTCCAGCTTTCTAATCTAAATAACTATTTAGGCTTCAGTGTGTACAATTTCGATTTCCACCTCTCTGCACACCTTGACTTATCTTGTTGAGTAAACAGTTCGAGGAAATAACATTAGGAAAACCTCCATATCAGCTTTCTAACAGAAGCCTGAAGAGGTGGTACCTCCAACCAGCAGGATCCCACTGTCTGATGGAAAACTTTTCCCTGAGTGACGCCAGCAGCCTGGACTGCTCAATGTTTGAAGCATATACTGGGGAATTAGTGCTACTAGTATGTTCTTTTCTCAGTTTTACTCCACAGCATTTGGTACTGGCCTGAGAACTTCTTTTAGGGACAGCATCATGCCATCTTTGACAGAGGTGTGAGACTCCTGCAGAGAAGGTCACCAAGATGTTCCAAGAGCTGGAGCCCCTCTGCTCTGGAGACAGGCTGGGAGAGTTGGGATGTTCACCGGGAGGAGAGAAGGATCCAGGGAGACTTGAGAGGCCCTTTCAGTGCCTGAAGAGGATTCAAGAGTGCTGGAGAGGGACTTCAGGCAAGGGCCCAGAGTGAAGGGGGAATGGCTTCCTACTGACAAAGGGCAGCATTAGATGGGATACTGGGAAGAAATTCTTCCCTGTGAGCGCGGTGAGACCACGGCACTGAGAAGCTGTGACTGCCTCATCCCTGGAAGTGTTCAAGGGCAGGTTGGATGGGGCTTGGAGCAACCTGGAACAGTGGAAGGTGTCTGTGCCCATGGCACAGGGTGGGAATAAGATAATCTTTAAGGTTTCTTTCAACCCAAACTATCCTGTGATTCTATGATTTTTTTTGTAAGTTCACAAAGGAGAGCTAACCATAAAAGTATTTTCTTTGTTTTGGAGAGGCAAATCCCTCTAAGGCAAGTGTGCCAACCTGTTCAATCCCAACACACCCACTGCCAAGGTGATAAATGCACAACTGCTGAGTTTTTCAGTGGGACATTTTCACCCACTCTGAGGCACGTGTTGAGTGCGTCCCCGAGTTTAACTCGCTTTCCCAGCACAGAAATGTTCATCACTGCAGGGAGCCTTCCTTCATCCCTGACAACAGGCCAAGCTGTGAGCAAGCAGACAAGCTTGAAGAATTGAATCACAGGATCAGCACCTCAACAACCCCCTGTACAGAGCATAAGGTTATTCTCACGCCCATTTCACAACAGTCAACTTCTTGATTGCAGCAACCCTTCTGTACCATTTGAGACTTTGCACATGTGTTTCTGCATTTAACTCTCTTTGGAGCACCTGGAGCTCTCAGGAGATCTGTTGAGGTCACAGATAGACATTTCAGCCATACGCACAACCACCACTGTCACAGGGATCATCTCTCAGCTCCACTCTTCTCACTACAAATGAGCTACAGGCAGGTTTGGACCTGCCACCCAGGCAGTCAATTCCAACATCTTCACTGGCACAGCCACACTGTACCTCTTTTATTTCCCCTAAGCATTTGGTATTTGAATTTTTCCTCCCCTTGCATATTTCTATCTTTCATTTTTTCCAACCCAATCAACACTTTATTTGGTCCACGGGTTATATCAAATCCTATCCTCATTTACATCATTCCTGCACTCTCCAATTTTTGTGATTTCACCCACTTTAGGATTATCTCTGAATTCAACAGTCTTTTACATAGTAAACACTGTCTAAAACATTAAACAACTCACAGACATGAAAAAAAAAGATAAATATAGCAGGACCTGAAAACACCACAAATGCTTAAATCATTAAATACATACCAGATCAAAATCACTAATATGTAAAAGACCTAATGTAATTCCAATAACAGCTAATTACAATTCAAAGCAAAGCAACACAGTGAAGTGCTTGATGACATCCTGATGACAAGAAGATCAAAAGCCCCTGAATAAAAAAATTACTTGAAATTGGGTCTAAATGAGGCAGCACCCATGTAAGATCTTTCCCAGCTCAGCTTGGGTTTTTCACACTTCCCTCTTCCAGTTCCAGTTTTCACCATTTTACTGATACAAGAACTAATAACACATGAATTACTGGCAGTGAAATTTTTTTCCAGGCATGTCATCTGGGGTCAAATTTACTTTTAAAAGCAGAGAATACAGTCAGAAATCACTGAATCTACTGAGGAAATTGCAACTACCCAAAACAGCATTATTCTGGATTTGAAAATAAAGGAAACATTTATCAGTAACACAATAATTGTGCAACATTATACATATTTTAGAACTTCCTATATGGTTTCATTTTATTGTCCATGTATTTTGCAAAAACAACATACTTAAAATACTAACAACATCTACTTACACTCTTTGACCCCACATTATCAAATCAGAACAGTATGTTAGAATTTTAATGAAATCTAGAACAATGGTTTTGAGATAGAAGAGGTCAAAGCCTGGAAATTCTCAAACAGAAAGTTGCAAAAGAATTCACAGGCAAATATTTTAATTTAGACGGGCATACAATATCATTAAAAAGACCCAAGAGATGCAGTAGAAAGACAGTAGTCAAACAATTATTAGTGTAGTTTGACTGGGAAGAAACATAAACAAGAAAAGAGGGGAGAACTTTTCTGCCTTAAAAAAACCCTCAAAATTACTCCATTCTAGTGACTTTAAATTTCTGGTCTGTGTCCAGGATGTTTGATACTTTCCCGAGTTCATTAACTGTTTGATTTAAATTATTTCTCAGCCAGATTTACTTGCCTAAGTAACTTCCATATGCATATTAATTCATTTGCCTAGAGCACAACCCTTCAGATGACAGCCATTTAACCAGAAATCTTGGATACATGCACACGGAATGTGTTTACATCCTGGAAATCAGCGGCAATTGCATCAGCCTCACTTAATCTGACGTTGACTTCCAACAGTTTCTGTTTACAGGAGAGAATTATTTTCTTCTCTGCTAAAAACTGTTGTATCAAGTAACTTCACTTAAAGCAGCAATTCTCACTTGAACTCCATCTAAGTCTTGCTGCCTGAGATGAGCAAGATGTGATTCAATCTTTCCCCAGCACAAACCATAATTCAAGCTGGCACTGGTGCTCTCTTACGCAACATGATCAAGGCTGAAAACATCAGAAACAAAGCCTCTTCTCTGCACAAGAGAATACAAATTGTCAGAAGCCATAACTGGATAAATCACCTAATACATATACACCTATATATATATTTTTATACATATATATATACACACACACACACACACATATCTACAGATGCAGAAACGCTGTTCAAACTGATTCAATACACAACTTGACTCCTCTTCTTCATTACCCAAAGCCATCCACAACACCCAAAGGGTTTCTCACCTGTGGCAAGTGTAACTGGAGCCCCTCGCTGGGAATGGGCTGGCGAGATGGAGTCTGGTCCAGCTGCATGTTAAACAGGGATGCCAGGGCTGACTGAGCAGCCCGAGCTTTTGCCAGCTTTTTATTCCTTCCCGAGCCTTCAAAAGTCTGACCGTCCACCGCCACAGCCATGACAAAGTTTTTGGCGTGGCTCTCTCCACTCTCCGAGAGGAACTCGTACTTCAGCCCCGGGCGCAGCTCGTTGAGGATCATGACGGGGTTCTTCCCGCTGGCCATGGGGTAGGGTGAGGGTGGGGGAAGAGGCGACTGGGAAAGGCTGCTGGCTATGGCAGACGATGGCAATCCATAGTCCCCACTGGAGCCAAAGGACCCATCCCCATTGGACCCCAGATAAAAGGAAGCATCGGAAGGGACTGGCGTCTCAAACCCATTGAAAAGGGTGTCAGGGAAATCTGCTTGGTCGGATGTGAAGTCCGTGTTGACTGACAGAGTCCTGCCCATGGCCAGGTGGGCTTCCGAGGCATTTGGGAACTGGACGAAGGAGCGCAGAGCCTTCTCGGCAGCATGAAGCTTGGCTTTCTTTTTTGTCGGGCCAGACCCCTCAAACACCTGCCCATTGACTTCCACTGCCATCACGAACATGGGGGCATGGACTGGCCCCGTCTGGGAGAGGAGTTTGTATTGTAAACCAGGCTTAATCTCATTAAGCTGCATCAGGGCGTTCTTTGGCAAAACAGGGCCAGGAGTTTTCTTCCTCTTCTTGGGGCAAAATTTGGAATGGCCATTATTGCCCTCCTCCAAAGGTCTCTTCCTGCTGCTGCTGCCACCGCCGTTGGAGAGCAGGGTCCCCTCCCCGGGCCCCTGCCCAGCGCTGTCCTTGGGGGGAACGTTGTCCACATTGCGGTTTTCTTTAATGTCGGTGCTGCTTGAACCTGCGGTGCCCAGAAAGAGTAACTTACAATGCCTTCGGTGCAGGATCTTGTAAATGCAAAATTTATAGATTCCTTTATCTCTCTTTGTAACTGGTTAAGTGATGTGTGCTCACAGGTTAAATATTTTTGTGATACAACTGGAGATGATGATAATGTAACACAACCTCTGAGTAATTCAAGAAATAATACACTCAATCTTCAAACTACACACTTGATACAACTGTACAGCAAAAAAATCACTACTTTTTTTTTTCATCTTAATTATGCTGGAACAAAACTTGTAAGTTATATTTAGCCTCAAAAATGCTTTAGATCAGCAATATATATAGCAACATATGCCCACAAAACAAACAACTACCATTAGTAAAGTAAAAATGGATGCTTTAAGACCACAACTCTGAGCCAGATATTTAGTTCTATTTTATTATCAGTTTAGTCATGTTACTTTTTTCTCTCAGTGATTTTAGTTGCTTAAAATGGAAAACTACATAAATAAAACCTTCATTCAGAGCAATGAAAAATTAGGCAGCTCTTTCGTAGGTACCATGACTGAAGAGTGTTTGAATGATTTTGTTTCTGTTTAGTTATTCCATGTTTTTCAAATTCAGCTCTTCTATATGCCTTTCCTAAACATTCATTTCACCTCATCCCAATTTTCTCAGGAACTACAACTGCCCACTGTGCCAGCAGGACCACAAGACTATATATTTCCACACAGCCTTCTGTTAAAAAAAATCTTATTCGTCATTTACAAGCATAATTCCTTGTCAAGGAAACTGCTGTCATGGAGTGACAAACCCAAAAATCACTAGAGATCCTCTCTAAGGCTATGCAGAATAGAAGTGTGACAAAAGCTGCACACTCACAATGATAATATTTTAATGGGAGGGCAGAGAAGACAATTTAATATTAATTTAATTTTCAAAATATAATTCGGGGTAATGATATGTCAGAGCTATATTTAAGGAATGAAATTTGCTATAAATTCAAAGACCTCATTTTCACCCAGATAAAGAAACTAAGGAAATTAACCATTTGCGCTTTCTGTTGGCATTTGTGAATGAAAAGGCAAATTTAATAAGTCAAGTATATTTAACTCTCCTGTTCCAAAACTTCTATATATCTGTATTATGTCTACACTGATCCAAGGTGGTAAATGCTCATTGAAATTAGAGCAAACCAAGGTGGAAGCTCTCTTTCACAGTGACAAATTCCAGTCACACTTTCAGTCTTCCCTAAGAATCCCCTACCATGCACACATCACTTCGCCCAGGTTACAAAGCTGATGGAATGGTTACTAAATTTTCATTTATAACATCCTCCAGCAAAAGCTCGATAGGTTACTCCTTTCGGTGCTCGAAGAAAAAAAAAAGGAAGGGGAAAAAAATCAAAAGAAAAAAACAAAGTAGGAACATATTTTGTTAAATCACAGCAGCACAACAAAGAATTATACAGTACTGATCATGCAATTAAGCCAATTAAATTTGGTCAAGAATTGAAATTCCGAAGCATTTCATTGCTAGAAATCTGCTAGATTTAATCAAGTATCTCTTGTTCAGCCACAAACATATTGCCTGAAGAATGAAGGCTATAGGGCCACAACTGACAGTACACAATGTTCATGCATATATTCTTTATAAAAATATATATTTATGGTGGAGGAATCTAAGGACAACGGAGGAAGTTTTTAAATCTTTCCTTACAATGAGTTTCTTACATCTCATCTAAAACATCATTTCTGGAACACTGCCCTTACCGGTGGCAGCAGGTATTTATTATCAACCACCAAGACTTTCAGGCTAAACAGAAATCACTAACACTAATTAACGGTCTCTGGTTTCATTTCATTTTATATGAAAACTGCCAGTGCCTGTGGAAACCACAGAAAGAAAATAGGAGTTGAATAGATTCCAGCTGAACACCAAAAAGAAAAATTTTTGCATATAAGCATGGCAGCTGGAGGAACTCCTTTGTCAGACAGGGGAAGTGATGTCCTGACAGAGAGGAGGGACTTCTAAGGAGGAGGAAATAAACTTGCATGCTTACCTTGTCTCATTAAGAGAGAAGGGAAGAAAACTACTCCTTGCCTGAGAGCTACTAGGCTTTGTTAGCTTTAGAGCATCTGCAGGGTGGAAGAAACTTTGAGAGAAAGCACATAGCGAGCTGATCATGAGTGAAACTAAGAGACCAGGAAAGGAGGTAACACTGTGGTGTTGATCCAAATCCAAGTGTGTGACGGAAAGTAAAAGACTTTCTGTGCAAACCAAAAGGAACTGTGCTTGTTTCAAGCCACAGATGCTGGACTGCAAGGAAAAGTCCCTCCCTCTCAGACCGAGGGTGAAGGTTAGCTTTTGGTCCTCTTCCTCAGTGTGTCCTGCCCAGCAGAGCTGAGGCCCTCTAATTACCTTACGACTTGGGAAGATCTCATAGATTCGTCAAAACATAACCCGTTCAAGTCAGAGATGTCGCCTCTAACCTTGTCCATGTTCAGACATAGAATAAGTCCTCCAGCCCAGCCTCTCCCTGACGCTTTTTCCAGGCATGTCATCCTTCCAGGGAAATTAGGAATGGCCATCCTGGCTCTTCTTCACCTTGCCCAGGTCCCCACCTGTGACAGGGCCACCAACAGACCCCAGGAGAGGGTATCACACCAGCAAAAGGACACACTGACCCTCCCCAGGGCAGCCTCGCAGCTCTGGGCTCTCCCAGAGATCATGGCAGGGAGCCACATGTGCTTTTTTTTTCCCCCAAAATAAATTTTCTTATGGCTTTTAAAGACCACATAAACCCATGGCATCCACAATGTCCTGAGCAAGGCACTTCACCACTTCATTACGAACGGCATGAAAACATCTCCCATTGCTTTATTTGATGCTCCACCTGCTAGTATTAATGCATCTACTGGGGTTTAATTGCTGTTTTTTTAAGTTTGATGATTCTAATATTAAGCATCCCATGTTGTGCATCATTTTAGAGAAATCTCTAGTATTTCCAGTCTTTAAATTTAATTTTTCAAGGAATGAATGCTTTAGAGAGCCCTTTGAGGTCCATCACAACTGCTGTGTATTTAAAGCTTTAAAGCACCATTAACACATATAAACACCTGATGATGATTGAGATCCTGTTTTCTTAAGCATTTATACAACCCATGATTTAAAAATTGGACATTTTTCATGATATTCGTGTACTTTCTAGTCATTAAAAATAGCTCGCAGCTTCAAATAGAGATTTGATTGATGCCTGTGGAAGCCACCTTAGTAAAAATCATAGCTGACACCAACAACTTCAGCTGAAGGACAGTCCTGCCCCCAGATCTCATTTGAGCGCTTGCAAACCCAAGAACACTCGAAGCAGGAAAGAGGCATGGGGAATTTTTCATGCCAGGAAAGAAATAAAACTTCCGTCTGGACGTGCTGGCTAATTTTTGGGTTTATTCCCTGTAATTAAAAAGTATCTGCCATTAAGATACTTTATCTGCTGGGGCCTTCCACTACCTGCTTGCTGAGAGACAACACTCCCCCTGCTCTGTCTGATCTGAAACACAATTAATTAAATTTACATGACTCTTAGCTGAACCAAAAGATGGTTCTAGCTACCCCTTATATTGCTGCTCTGATTTAGTGGCCTGGGGAAATTCTAAATAAGTCTTTTTTTTCAATTAAAAACAAGCAGAAAAAAAACACATGCTCTCTTCTGAGCATCTTTTAGAAAAAGGAGCAAACAGATCAAAGAAAAAGGTCAGGAGAGTCACATGCTTGTGTCCCAAGCATGCAGAGCAATGAAGACATACCAGCCATGCAAAGCAACAGAAAACAAATAAAAACATTCTAAATAACCATATCTTTCCTCAAATATCTCGTAACATCTCTCTGACCAATGGATGAGGAAGGAAAACAGTAAAAATTGAAGTCTGAAACACTGTTTGTCAGGGATATTAATTTATTAATGTAAGGCACCATCACTGTCTTATATTTCATCTGAACCAAAAAAAATCATCTTAATTCTGGCTTCTGCAGAGGAATTCTCGTTATGCAACCACAGGCTACAAAGACTGCATAGCCCACCTTCCTTCCCTTTAAGAAACTTTCCCCAAATGCAGTTACATAAAATAATAAAAAATTTAATAGGCGACTTCTAATATGCCACTTCATTATTTTAAGAGATATAAAAGTAAAGAGAGATAAAAACTTTGAAAAACATATCTCCGCACAAATCAAAGCAGAATTTAAGAATTTAAACTTTGATTTCTCCCTCCCTCCTCCCCCCCCCATCAGATGATTTAACATTTCAAATTCATTATGTTTGTGTGGGCACACAAAGGAAGGTCATCTTGCACTTTATATGAACTGGGCTTAGCCAAGGTGCTGACATCTCAAAACTGAAGTTATACAAATGCATTTCCTAAACAGTTCCATGGAGCCAGGCTCCTGACAAAATAACAAATTCCTTGAATAGTTTCCCATAACGACGCACTAACACACAAAAAAACCCAGAAGCAAACAAAAATTTAGGGTTTTGCTTAATGACATAGAATTAAAGAATGCCCCTATAAAGAGATTATATTTCTCTGGCTCCAGAAGGCACCTTCTATTCATGCTCAGCTATACCATTATTGAGAAAAGGGATGTTTTATCAAAAAAAAAAAATTCTTATGTGAATTATCCAATTACACTACTTTTTGAAGGCCTCCTGAGGGAGGCCACTTTTAGAAACAGCTGAAACATCCATTTGAAGTAATTTTTTATGTATCAAGGAAAAGAAAATTATATCAAGCATATTCCAGTTGAGTTCACTGTTTCACTATGGAAAAAAGATTAATTCTATTTCACATAATAATTTTCACTTTGGTTTTGGTTTCTTTGGCAGAGTGAGGGGGAGAACGCTTGTTTTGGGTTTGTTTGCTTTATTTTAACACCATGATCTAACTTCCTCATCTCCTCCTTAAAACTGTTCTGTAACTTCTCCAGACTGAACTACAACTCTTCTGCTCCAAAGCAATTGCTGGGCTGTGTCACCTTTGCCAGATGCATTCTTTAGCCACTGTAACTTGGAGGAAAAAGAAGCACATTTGTTATTACATAATATACAATTATTTACAGTCAGGCACAGCACAGCAGCAACAGAACAATTCTCTGAGTCACAAAAAAAGTAGATAGCTTAAAGATAAATAACAGTAAAAATATTTTAGAATGGTTTAATGAGAATACTTTTCTCACAAGTTATCGGATCTTAATTACACCCCAGAGTTAGCAGCCTCACACACTTGGCTGCATCAAGCATGCACCAAGATGATCACTTTATCTGACTATTTTTGTGCTTTAAAATCACTTTAATAATTCAGTAGCTCAGGGCTGGGACAATCAGCATCTGAAGAGAAAAATCAGCCTATGGGAGACCTGCACAGAGCTTTTCCAGCTCCTCCTTTGCCTTTTCCTTTCTCCATTTCTGCTTTCACTCCTTCATGTTATACTCTTCAACTCCATCCCCTTCCTCTCACCCCTCACTCCTTACTGGTACTTAACCCTTGGCATGGCCACTACTCTTATTATCCCTCCCTTCTTCACTGCTGGTCCAAAACAGGGAAATACTTTATTTGATTAGTCAACTGCTGTAAGAAAAAATATAAGGTATAAAGTGTAATACAGAAGGTATAACTATATTAGCATATTTAAAACATTGTTAATGCAAAAGCTCCAATTCACTCTTCTTCACCACATTTTAAAGTATTTTCATTTCTGCATCCAAAGTTTCTTTGCAGTCGCCCCTGTGCTTGGGACAAAAAAAAAATCACCTTCAGAAACTATTACAGAGTTTATTACTATGTAAATAAACACATCTTACTCATGTTTTCTTCATCATCTACATCCATTGTGAAATATCTTTGCTGGTTTCTTGGCTGGCGGAGACTGCTTCTGTCTGGAAAACAGGGAGGGGGATATTTAGGCTTTAACGTACCAACTTATAAGGTAAAGTATTAAATGCCCTTGAAAAGCAGCAGCCTGGGCCCTGGCTTGGCACTGGGCTGTTTGGGTAAATCCTGACCAAAGATACCTCCTAAAACTGAGATGATGGTCAGTGACTGAAAGATGCAGCCCCAATCTGTCAAAGGCCAGAGTGGGATGATGAAGACCACAACGAGGTCTCTCTGCAGGCTCCTCCAGGCTGAACAAGCCAAGTGCCCTCAGCTATGGCTTCCCCTCCAGACTCTTCACTTTCTTCGCAGACTCCTTTGCACAATCTCTAATAGCTTCATGTCTTTTTTCTATTGTAGTGCTCAAACCTGTCCCTAGAACTCAAGGTGAGGCCACACTAGCCCAGAGCAAAGCGGGACAATCTCCTCCCTTGCCCAGCTGGGGATGCTGGGCCTGACGTCCCTCCTGGCTGCCAGGGCACCGCTGACTCCTACTCAACATCAACCAGGACCCCCACAGGTCCCTTTCCATAGCACTGCTCTCCAGCCTCTCACTCCCTGGTCTATACACACAGCCAGGGTTGCCCCACCCCAGGTGCAGAACCCAGCACTTGCCCTTGATAAACTTCTTATGGTTGGTGACTGCCCAGCCCTCAAATTCGTCAAGGTCTCTCTATAGGGCTCCTTCCAGTTTAGTATTGGCAGCAAACTTATTTAGTATTCCTTTGATTCCTGCCTCCAGGCTGTTAATGAAGATGTTGAAAAGCACAGGGACAAGGATGGAGCCCTGTGGAACCCCACTAGTGACTGAATACACACCTGATGTCACCCCATCCACTATAACCCCTTGAGCCCAACCCCGAGACAGTTTGCATTACACCACTTGAGCACACTCCACTGTAACAAAAGGAAATTAGTTGACTGTAATCAACAGGACTTGTAAATAATTATCACCTTAATTAGCACATCACACCTGCTCCAGTTACTCCTGCAGCACCACTTTATACTCAAGGACAAAAGACTTGAGCAATTCCTGGTTTAACTCCTACCAAGGTGATCAGTGAGCTCCCTGAGCCAAGCCAGAAGTGAAAAAGGCTGTAGAGCTACCCCACACTTCCACACCATGGATAAACCCTCCCGAGGAGCTGGGTTATCAGCCTGGGCTCAGCAACTCACCCCACAGCCTGAATGAGAGAAAAGGCAAGCTCCTCTCTGCTAAAAGCAGAAGCAAACAGAAACTCCACTTACATAAATATCTGTATAGTTTGGTTTTTTAAAATAATTTCAGTAACTGTGCTAAAACAGATTCTGGAAGCATCAAGGAAGATAAACAGCCAAGAAGGACAGTTGACAGAAGAGCCCTAAGGCACCTAAGAGATGCAATCTTACAGTATAAATGCAGCCAAATGACACTAAGCACTCTGTTTTAAGCTTTAACCATATGTGTTTAAGACTTAGACAACTCTTGGCATATAAAGAATGATCACATTTTTTCCTAATCCTTTCTTTATAAAAGAATACATGAGTACCGTTCGCAGCGCTCAGCTCCTCTCTCCCGTCCCCACAACTGCACCAGCAGATCACTCCAGTAAAGAACACGGAACAGAGAACCACTGACTTCAAACCTTCAAGATCAAGTTCAACCTTTGACTGAATAAGAGCATGTCCACTAAACCAAAGCAGGAAATGCCGTGTCTATTTGTTTCCTGAGCAATTCCAGGGATGGTGATTACACCACTTCCCAAGGCAGCCTGCTAAGCCTCCCTTACTCTAAGCACATCACTACAAGACTGTGTGTGTTTTATACAAGTAACTATTTCCATTACAACTAATTTCTAACAACCACACACTTCAAGTCAAAAATACTTGGAAGAGAATGAATTAGATATTTAAACAGTATGAGAAGTTGTGTATGCCCCAACCCCAGAACTATTCAAAGCCAGGCGGCATAAGGCCTTGAGCAACCTGGTCTAGTGGGAGGTGTCCCTGGCCACAGTTGGGACTGGATGATCTTTAAGGTCCATGCCAACTCCTTAATGCCGCCTGCTGTCCTCCTGGCCTCTGCCGAGGACGCTGGCTCTGGGGGGCCTCGGAGCCGAAGCGGGAGGGCTCGGGCATCGCGTGGGTGCCTCACGCTAGAGGCGAGGCAGCTCCAAGCGAGAGCGCAGGTAAGGCGCGATGGTGCAGCGGCGGAAGAGAGCAAAGGGAGGCGAGAGGGGGTCTCCTCCAAGTCTCCTTTTATTAGCAGGGGTGGCGAGGGCCCAGGTCGGAGACAGGCGGAGGGAGAACTCCGGGGAGAACGGGGTGTGCACGGGGTTTTAAGGGGTACAGAACTTGGGCGGGGGTAAGGGGGAACAGCCAACGGGACGCGACTGTGGGGAGGGTCTGGGGATCCAGGATCCAATTAAAACTCAGCAGAGGGGGTACAACGATACAGACAACTCATACAACAAAAGGGGTGTCGAGGATTACAGAACTCTCTGGAAGGAGGGGAGAGCTCTAAACCTCAGCCCTACTCACGGACTCCTCCTCAAAGGAGCAACTCCAGTCACTGGGGACGGGGTCCCCATGATTAATAACAGGGAAAACTGCGGTAGGACCTTCCACACCTTAACAGTGTATGATTCTGTGAATAATGTGTAGGAGACAGTACGGAGCTGGGCAGAAAGAAAGAACTCAGTACTCTGCATACACATTTTTCTTCCAAATATCCTCCCACTGTAAGCCATGGCTTGTTTTTTCCACCTGGCTTTCAAATGTAGAGGATTTGATAATAAGAAAAAAGGTTTTTCAAAGTCCTTCCATATAAAATAGGACCTATGTATGCTTTCAGAGAGGGAAGATTTTTTCACAAAATGGACTCTGAGTTCAGGGCTGCTCACTACAAAAAAAAGCTTCCTCTCTTGCCAAGGCATGCTTGATTACTTCTGACATCATTAATGATTCAGTTATCATTTCACTTTGAAGAAGTAACAGCATTTCTGACTTCTTTGACCTTCCAAACTTTTATTTGAGCAGCAAAACTGCATTAATAAGCATATTCACTGCCTGGAAATAACCCGTTTCGCAACTGGCATCCAGGAACATCTCAGGTCCTACAGACACAAAGCCTCCACATGAGGCTGGGCAATGGGCAGTGGCATCTGAGCAAGGACAACTTCCAAAAGGACTTCACTGAAGCTGTGCATCTGCCTTGGACACCAAGGTATGATAAACTCTCACCTTAGGATCAACTCTCCTAAAATCTTGCTCTGGGATAAGGGACACAACTACAGTAACATTCTCAGCACTGGAAAAAACTTATTTGGGGAAAAAAAATGTAAGAGTAAAGGAAAAAGCTTAATTGCTGTTCAGAAATTAACAAAACTTTCAAAAACTGCAATAAGGAATAACTGCCATAAATACAAAGTGATTTGCGTCAGTGTATTTACAGCATGTTCTGTGTGGAATGGGGCTGTGGCAGAAGCCAGCTCCATGGCTGCAGGGACTGTTTTCTCTCAGGTATACTGATAAAAAAAAATTGAGAGTTCGACTACACTATGCTGGTGTAGCAGAGGGGAGTATTTTGTTCCTAACACAGAGCAACAAATCTCCACCCAGCTCTTACCTAAATTCACTCACTGAAGCCAAGGGATTCTGAAGCCAAGGTGTGCATAGCAGCACACCTGAAATGTACGGACTACAAAAACCTTCATTTTCCTAGATGCATTAAAAGCTGGCCATATCAAACAGGAAAACAATATCTAAATGTATGCTAATTTAAGTGGAGCCAGGAGAAAGCACTTTTAATCCTCTCCTGGCTTTAAAGTCTTTAATTCCTGTAGAGTATTTCCAAAAATAGGAAGAACATTGGAAGTACTTAAAACTGCAGCAGCCAACACAATAGAATTTGCCTTTATTTTCACAGGAGACTACTTGAGAGATTTTTAAGTAAATGTTAGCCATAGCAAGTACGCACCACAGGAAGACTTACAGATAACCTACATTTCTTCTGTTTGAATATCCTAGGTATTGACTGCATGCAAAAAAGAGTTGTGAAAGACCTTAAGAGTTATCTTGGTTTATTCTCATTACTGACAGAAAACCTAAATTTGTCTTGAAAGGGAAATTTAGCAGCTAACAATGCTTTACATTCAGCAAATTGCATATATGCAAAAAAAATCCCATTAACCTGACAGATGATACAGAACTATTAGAAAACAGCGTAAGTCAGAAAGCTGCAGTTTTAGAGAAGTTTCATATTTGTTAAAAAGTCCTCTCCTTCCAAACTTTAAAGGCAAGTGAAATAAAACACTGGGAAATGGATCTTGCTCAAAATACTTCCAACAAACTGGATTTCTTATGAATCCAAAGCGCAAACTGTTGGGGAAGATAGAATAGGAAAACCTTACAAATATGACTACCCGGCAAAAGATGCTGAGATTGAGATGAAAACAAGCTTTGAGTTACCCAACTCCAGTCACTGAACAACTAGAAAACAATGTATACCGGCTATAGGTAATCCCCCTTTGATTAAACAATACCCTCTATGTGTAGACAGGTCCAAAGATCAAAGAAGACCCTGCAAACTCATCAAAGAGTCCAAAGAGCAACTTTTAAAGTTTAAAATATAATGCCATAGGTTAATGTAATGATTCTTATAGGCTGTAAGCAAATGTTGTAGGATTTGTAACTTATTCTAGATTGGTTCATAGAAATTAGAATATTCAACACAGAAGACGATTTAATGTATTGTAATCACCCTTGAGAGCATTCTGCTCTACTCTACTCTTCGCACTCTGCATTCTTCTCTTCTCGCTCTCCTCTTCTCGCCTGCTCTCTAACTTCTCTGACCTGCCTGGAGCTGCAAACGGCAGCTCCTGGCAGGGCTCTTTTCCCACACCTTCTGCAATAAACATCATGATCTAAAACCTGAGAATAGAAGTCTCCGTCACTGTCTGTCCTGACCGTCCACAACCGAACCCAGAATTCAGCAGAGAGAACTCCGCAGCAAACACTGAAGTCGCACTTAGCAAAGAGGTTCAAACCTCACCTGAAAACTATGTTTTTACACAACACCACCACCACCCCTCCACCAACTCCTTTGTTTCAGCAATTAAACACAGCAATTCAAGCCCTACCTCTCCTCTCTGATCGCTTCATCCTCCTGCGTTTCCAGCGCAGTTGGGCCGTGCTGCAGAGGGTCCCCGTGGCCAGAGCCATGGCTTGACGTGATGCCATGCACCCGCCTACCACCTGTGTCACCCCCTCACCCCCTCCCAAAGCGGCAGCAGCGTATTCCCAAAAGGAGGATGTTATCCCTGTGCTCTCTCCACCCAGCCCCTGGAGCGCACCAATGCACAGTCCAGTGAACAAAGATGAGTGAAGGATGCAGCTCGCCCCTTCCCACTGCCAGAAGCACATGTGACAATTAACCCTTTGTCACACAGAAGGGGCAAGAAAGGACAGTTCTCTCAGACAGACTAGATCAAAGATATCCTCACTGCTAGGTGTGGAAAGGCACAATTAATTTTATTTTGTTATCAATAAAGGAGGGCAACTCTTCAGTCCTGTAGCTCAGAAACGAGGAGAGACATAAGGAAGGAAATATTTATACAGCCTAGTGCACGAAACAAGATGCTTTCAGCATCCTTTACAATGGTTTCTCATGTTCAAATTTCATACACTGCCTCAAAAGGCACAGAATATATTTGGAAATAGCAGAAATACATAAATATGCTAATCTCAAATATACTTTAGTCACAGATTTTCCATACAAGGGTTTCTACAGGAGGCCTGACCAAGAGGCCTCCTATTGTCAACATTACCTGTGGTATTTTCCAGCGTTTTCATAAACTAAAAAGTAACATGTGACATTATGGGATAATGCTATATCATCCTGTTTCCCCATTTGAGTGACCAACAAACATACATTGATCCTGTAGATCCTACAGATCATCACCACAGGCTGAGGGTTGCAGCTATCCTTTAATCCTGCCTGTTCTGCAGGCTAATTAACAGTTTCAGGCCAAGTTTCACATTTCAATAACCCATAAGCTGTGTGTGATAGACCAAGGACATGGAGGGTGAGGTATCTGCATCTACACAGCTTTGAAGGAGCAGCAACACTGACACAGAGAGAAAGGGAAAAAACGCCCCTTAGGGGAATGAGAATTCATTTTGCACCATTGAGAAAATGGCACACTTTGTAAAATGTGAAGAGCAGTCTGTGCAACTACTGCTCTTTACCATAATTCCTTCAGCTGCTCAAATTTTTACCACCTTGTTCTCAGAAAGGCCAAGAAAGAGATACATAACAACATGTATTTCTCCTTCCTTCTGGGGGGGGAAGAGTTGCTGCATTAGCTATCTAAAGTCGAAAGTTATTTTGCTTTTAATAATTACTTTATCTGCCCTAACCTGTCAGAGATTTGATTCACAAAATTTGGTGTAAAGATGGAAAAGAGACTTGTCCAGGTCATGTTTGTAGCTCTCCTTCCCAAAGCAGCTCCTAACTCTACCAACCTCTGCTCCCCAAGGCAGCGACTCTGGGGTATGACACTCAGGAAGGAGGCCTGAGACAAGGCCTTGAAGGATGACAGCATTGAAGAGAGAAAAAGGTCTCTAAAATCTGACTATTGTCTAAAAGAACATACACAGTGCACTTGGGAGAGAAACTTGGTGACCCACTGCAGGTGTGACATTAACAACAGTTTTAGGAAATAAAAAGTATCATAGAATCAAATCATAGACCAGTGGTTTGGGTTGGAAAGGACCTTAAAGCTCATCTCTTTCCAGCCTCTGCCATGGGCAAGGACACCTTCCACTACACCAGGTTGCTCCAAGCCCTGTTCAACCTACTCTTGAATGATTCCAGCAGTGGGGCAGCCACAGCTTCTCTCGGCCTCACCACTCTCACGGAGAACAACTTCCTTTTAACTTCTAATCTAAATCTCTCTTCTTACAGTTTAAAACTATTCCCTCTTCTTTTATCACTATCTGTCCACATGAAAAGTCACTCTCCCTCTTCTTTATATGCCCCCTTTAGGTACTGGAAGGTCACAATGAGGTCTCCCAGAGCCTTGTCTTCTCTTCTCCAGGCTGAAAAACCCTGCAATAAGCAATCCGTAATATGTATGAAGTTAAATACTCAACATCCTTAAATGTATTATAATGTCTGCATGATTAGACAAAAGCAGGTTGAAAACCAAGTGCATGGAAGTAAATGCTGCACACAGAACAAAACTATGGCAGTCAGCGTTAATATGCGTGCTGGAAGCAGTAAATCCCATGACATCTTGTATTTCACAGATTTAATACCCACTGAGGCACCAAGGAGAAAATGGGCTGCCTTCTCGCCAAAGAAAAAGCAGTTCCCAGGTGGAATTTGGGACCCACCCATCTCCAATACTCCCATTTCACCTGCATCACTGAACCAGGAAAACAGAGACACTAAACAACTCAAGCATATTCCACTCAAATCCCAGACGTTAACTAAGCCATGCAAGATCAGAAGCAACACAGCCAGACTGATGGAAAACTTCAGCATCTCCTCAGTTCTCCCCTTTGCGACCTAGTCCAGTAGAACAAAACCAGTCTATTTTTCCATGGATTTATGGCTTGTGATAGATGGAGTTTTATGATGAAGGATTTGTGAGCCCAACTCAGAGACCCTGCAGCTGTGGCATCCCTAGTCCCTTCCCATCAGGTCCCCTGGCAGCAAGAGGCTCAAGGCCATGCTGCAGCCCCTATTTTACAAATATATAAAGTATATGTATATACATCACATACCATATGATAAATTTTTTAATTTATATCACTTGAAAATCTCCACACACCAAAACCATCCTTGCAAATCTCATTTACTTATGGATTTGGCCCCTATTATCAGCTTACTTTATGTCCTCTTTGAAGAAATATTCATACACTATATTTATAAGCATTTTCAAAGATTTTTAAATTTTTCACTCCCACGAGCAAGTTGTGTATTGTTCAAGCATAAGGACAATATTACAGGCCAACAGCAGTTTTCCTTTTAGTTTTGTGTACTTCAGCAGGAATGAATATAAATTAGCAGCAACCGCTAGAATTAGCAGGGGCTAAAATACAGCCTGAGAAGTTGCTCTGCACAGCAAATTCCAGATCCAGAGCTGCTGGCTGCACACTGGGAACTCCAAGAGCTCTTATATATACCTCATACTGGAGTTTATTCCTCAGCTTGGAGTTTTTTCACTCCATTCCAACAGCACCATCTGGTGTTACATAAATAATTGAGGTTGCATCTATTGTTCCCTTGACCAAGGAAGTCTAGAGCTCTGCTCCAAATTAGAAATAACTTAAGATGTTTGCAAATTTATTCCTTTGTCTTTAACCTCCTTATCAGCTTACTGTTAGGGCTGAACATCTCATTTTTAACATATTTTATTTCTGAAGGACTCCTCAAATACCTGTGACTATCAGAAATGTATTTATGATGTGCTTCCAAGGCAAAAGTGGCAACCATTGAGAGAGAAAAACTAAGCCGCCCAGACCCCCCAGCAAGTAATATCAATATTTTCAACACCATTTAAAAGGTAACTGATACAGCTATTCAGTGCTAAGGAAAATAACAGCTTAGCGGAAGAAAAATCTTAAATAGTTTTAAAGGATGTTAAAAGAGACTAATATCTTGAAGTTATTTCATAAAAAGATAAAAAACCAGTCATACAGGGAGATTAGGAGACAGACTTACAAACTGGACTTATTTCCTCTTTTCCCACCAAAATCAATCATTGAGCTTTGCTCAAACACTCTGCAAACTCTCAAGTCCTACCTGCCAGCTCTGCCTATTTACTTTATTAATATGTATTGGATACAAATTTGCACCCAGAAGGGTAACTAAGTTTTTGTAGTATCAACTTGATTCCCTTAGATATTTCTAACCAATATCATCTCTATTTTCAAACTGTGCTGATCCAATAATTGTGAAGGGATTTAGAGTACAAACACAAATAAAAGTTACAGATAAAACAATAAAGTACTAAATAAGTGCCCCAATACATTAAGATGAAGTCTCTCCTCCTCCAAGTTATGAGCCAAATGCATCAATCAGAAAACAGCCAATCTTGTTCTATGTTTGCAAATATAGTGTGCTTACCTTTTTAACTACTGGAGACACATGCTGATTCTGCAACCTGCAAGAAGAGGAAATCCAGTTAATCGTCTGGCTCTCTAAAAATTTAAGTGCATTACAAATGGCAACTCCTAACCTTAAAAGGGACAAATTTCTGATTCTCTAAAAGTAAGTAGTCCATACTACATATACACAGTCCCAGAGCCAAGTCCTTTGTAACCCTAACAAAGAGAGGAGGACAGACCATTCCAGACATTCCTGGTCGGTAAAAAAAAAAAAAAAAAAAATTAAAAAAAGAAATCAAGACTCAAGGTGCCTAATACCGGGGGACAGAAGAAATTTCCCTGAGGTACAAGCAGTTACGTACTAGAACCCAATCTGCAATCTCTGCACCTTCTAGGAGAGAAGATCAGAAAAAATGTGGTAAATAATGGTTTTAAAACCAAAATAAACTTGTGTTATCACAGCCAACGTATCCTGAAAGCAAATCCAGAGTTCTCATCTTGTTAGATTTTTCTAAATTTAAATCTTCAGTTTTTATTTTTAGGGATTGATTTTAATCCATATAAATGGCCCCTCATACAACAACCCCTTTCCAAACACCAGTTTCTTGATCCCACTGACGTCAGTCTGTATTCTCCTGCAAAACAGGAAAATCCCTCAACTACCAGCAGCTGGGTGGAAAACACCTGGTAGGTGTAGGGTAAAACACACACATACACCCATTTTTAATGTCTCTTCTAACTAAATAGTTTTGTGATTCTTATTCTAAGGAGGATACAGGATAACGGGGATGAAATTTTATACGAACAGGCACAGCTCTTGGATCAGGAACAGACAGCTTTAATTTAACAGATAACCTCCTAGTTCTAAAAAATATTGATGGGACCTTACCAGCATGAAGATAAGACTATTCTTAAGTGATTCCAAAATCACAATCACACAGCCCACGAGAGGGTGCTGGTACGCTGCAGAAACCTGCACTGAATTCAAGTTACACATAGCACAGCTACACAACACAAACCGATGGATGCTCATCTTGGGTCTTAAATTGGTTTGGTCAAAAAGGGATCTGACACAATATTTAAAATCCATATACTAGCATATTGCATCAATTCAATCCCAGCTTCTCTTTTTTTTTTTTAAGACATTTCAATTTCCCAACACTTCACAGTGGCATTTTCCAATAAAAATAAAAAAAAATAATGCAAATACTACATTGGTCTTAGCATAAAGCACAAAAAATGCCCAGAATACTCAGTTCAGAGTTAAAGTCCCGACGTAGTGTTCCCATATCCACAATAAAAACTTCCAAACTCTTGGAATACAAGCTATAAATTAGGTGTGATGTGAAAATCCCGTATTTGTGGCAACAACCACCAAAAAAGTGTTTTAAAAACAAGCTTTTGATAATTCTCTTCCTATGTAAGCATTGCTTAAAGTTATAATTAACCCTGAGAAAAGACACTGCCAACAGTTTTTAACTAAGTTTTTATCTCAGTATATCCTTGAGTTATTTTGTATTTCATATTATCTTCCTTTTACGCAACATTACTCCAGTCGATAATTCCCTAACAAACTAAAAACAATCCATGAAAATTTAGACTTTAGGTTTACCACTGAGTAACAAAAATCCTTACATATTGACAGCTGTAGTGAGTTTTACGAAGAAAGAACCAGCCAGGGTTAAAAACTAGGAAAAAAAAAGCTTGTTTTAGTAATTCTTTTTGTTATACCATGAGCAGTAAAGACAGGTGGAGGAAAAACTGAGACTTTTAACACCTTAAACCAGTAAAAACTCTAAATAGCAAAGAAAGGGAAATACCACTGTTACCAAAGCCAGGAACAAACCTCTGATCTTCAGAATGTCCTACCTAGCTCTGCCCAGTGGCAAATGGATATTTTGGGGCTTGTTCAAGTCATGACATGCTTTCCCAACACCTTCTGCAGGGAGAGCCTGCCAGAAGGGGCTCCTCCAGGAGCTCAGCACTTTGCCACAGCATCTCCATATTGTTACCTTCAAAAAAATTCAATAAACCAGCTCTTTGTCCCTTACGTGTCACTTACATTGGAGTTAATTTACCCTAAACAGTTTGGAAACATGCCCATGATTTCTCTCAGGGCAGCAAAGGATACTTGAAAATCATCTGAAGGACACTTTGACCATTTAGGAATACCTTCAAATACTAACTTTTTAAAGATCTGCTGAAAATGTTTCAAGGCAATGAAAATCAAAACAGACATCTGAGGGACCACCTCAAGACAAATCTGCAAAAACCACCCAAACACCAAGGCAACAACTTGGAGGCATTCATCACTCAGCACCAGCCCTACAGTCAGGATAAAAAAACACCACTTCCAATCTTTACATATTTACTTTCCTATTTATTTTACTCCTCAAGTGTTGAAAAAGTAATCTGTTGAGGCATCTCAGCTGCAGGTGCATGACAAAAAACCACAGGTATGTTAAATCCAGTGTTGAACAGTTTGGGTTGGAAGGGGCCTTACAGCTCATCTCAATCCAACCTCCTGCCACGGGCAGGGACATCTTCCACCAGCCCAGGTTGCTCCGAGCCCTGTCCAACCTGGCCTTGGACACTTCCAGACACAGGGCAGCCACAGCTTCTCTGGGCAACCCGTGCCAGGGCCTCGGCACCCTCACAGGGAAGAACTTCTTCCTAACACCTAATCTCAATCTCTCCTCTCTTAGTTTAAAACCATTCCCCCTTGCCTTATGTGTAAAAGTCACTCAGGGAATGTGAGAAAGAGATGCCTTCAAGCAAGACTTCGTTCCTGATCCCAGAAAACAATGCTGTGAGCCTCCAGTAAAAGACATGAGTTTAAGAAGCGTTTGGACAGTGCCCTCAGGCATATGGTGGGATTCCTGGGGTGTGCAGGGCCAGGAGCTGGACTCAATGATCCTTGTGGGTCCCTTCTAAGTCAGGATACTCTGTGATTCTGTGACATGGCATGATTTTCATACACCAAGTCATGAGTCTCTGCCATAAACTATAAACGCAGTTCAACACCACAACTACAGAACCGGGTTTTCCTCTGAAAACATTTTCCACCTAAATATGAAGAAACAATTTGACATCTAAAATATACTTACTTCAGTTTATCAGTCTGAATTAAAGATATAATAGCCCAAATCCAACCCACATTCCCTACAGCCCTTTCAAACTGCTCATTTACAATTCTAAAGTAAATTAAGAAAAACTAGCAACTGAGCATCACAATGAAAAAAATGTTTAGGAAAAAAGGATATGTATGTTGCAATTGTAAAAAGAAGCACAGTTTATACATGATAGAAGATGTCAAATGGCTCTCCTTCCCTTGAAATAAAACAAACTCTTTTTGAACTTACAAACAGGTACTTTTTATACACAAGACACTGAAACAAAGTTCACTGACACTTCAAAAGTGTCAGCTTTCAAAAGCTATGAAAATTCAGCAGCTATTAAGCAACAGGAATTCATGGATTAAAAAAAAAAAAAAAGAATGCTACTCCAAGTAATATCCAAGCTTTTGCTGCTTTCACTGCAGGTATCAAACAAAAGTATGTTCATCATTTATTCTACAACACTCAATTATTCAAAAACTGCTCAGGAAGAAACACAGTAAATTATTTTCCAAACATTGTCTCACCAGAAATGGTTTCACATACTCACACAGTATCAGCAAGAAACCCTTCACTTCTAACTTTTAATTTTGCCACCTCCTATGTTTGAAAAACTATACTCACTGGTGTACTGGTACATTTGGCATCCTAATACAAAATTTTGATACTGAAACAACATTATTTCAAAATCAAAGGTTTTAATGCCTCTCCTCTTTTTACAGGATCATCCCATGTATAAGAGCAGCTACATTAGAAGAGAATGTGATTGAAGCCAAAGGAATTATTCACATCAGCAAAATTACCATAAATGTCTTCAGGGGAACTTAGGCTTTAATCTTGTTGTTGATGATTTCACTATATCTAGTGTTTAAACATTTACATTACTCATTAAGCTGCTTTAAACATTAGTCAAACTGAAAAAGTCCAACAGTGCAACCTCCAGACTAAGCAGCAGCTTTTAAAAAGCAACAGAATTTAAGAAATCAGTTGTAATTTCTCTGTTCGGTATTAGTACTTTTTAGACAGCAGCTAAAAAAGAAAAAAAAAAGTTATTTTTTACTACAAATTGTGGACAAGAATTTAGGCTACGGGAGAAGCAGAGACAGGACAACCCACCCATCCCACCACACTGACCAATTCTGACACTGGAAAATGCCCCACTTTGGAGCAGATGTTGCTGCACCAACTGATAAAACTTCTGAAAGCTCTTCTCAATGCTATGGTGACCAGCCAGGGTTTTCAGGTTAACATATTCTAAAAAAATACCTGTAAAACTTCCTTCAAACTTGTTCTACATATGTGCAGCACATACTAGAGGAATGCAAATCTTTCTTCCTTTGAACAGCAGCAGTATTTTCCAGCCTTCACAAGGCAGACTTGATTATTTCCAGTCTTACTCCCACCCTAGGGCAAAGATTAGATGCATGTGAACACTTTGTACTTAGCAACAGTCTTCAAAAAATGCCTCAGAAATCAATGTTTAATAAAAGATGCCAAATAATTATCACTCATTTTAACAGTGTTCAAAATCATGAGATTATGTTGTGCATTAAGGACATATAAGTATCTTCTCTGGCTGTTACCATGGGAAGTCACTCTCCTCAAGTCCTTAAATAAAGTTTATTGCTTCAGAAGGCACTTTATTCCCAGACCTCTGCTTTTAAAGACAGGCTGGGATGGCTGTGCCACTGCCTCCAGCCTCCTGGTATAACAAGAGATTGTTGACAAAGCTGGGAGACAGACTGAGAATTAGCAAAGGTGGGATGAAGTGCCCATACTAAGCCATGCCTGCAGTGATATACCCTTCACTGAGAGCTCCCAGACCATGTCTACAGCCTCAAGAGCCAATGTGATTTATTCCTGGATTTAAAAGCAGAACACAGAGAGGCCAAGTGTTACCTCTCAGCACCTGACAGAAGACAAGTGACATGACGGAGATTTAAACCACCCCCGCTGTTGACAAGATCCAAGAGGCAAAGACATACCCGCACACAAATCACTGCAGGAAAAAACATCTTATACAGCCCAGACAACAAATTTCTTCGATTTTGTTGACATGAGGCAACTTGATTGCAGCTTATTGCCCCAAGATGAAGATAAAACAGTAGAAGAGGGAGCTGCAACTTCAGTAAAAAGAGTCCACCAAGGTAAAATGTACATGTTGCAAACAGGGCTTAACACAGTCACTGTTTGTGCACATTTCATACAGTCTCAGAATGGTTTAGGTTGGAAGGGACCTTAAAGACCATCTTGTTCCAACCCCTGCCCTGAAGGGGGCATATTCCAGGGCAGGGACACCTTCCACCAGACCAGGTTTCTCCAAGCTCCATCCAATGTGGCCTTGGACACTTCCAGGGATGAGGCAGCCACAGCTTCTCCAGGCCACTTGTGGCAGGGCCTCACCACCCTCAGGGCCAAGAGGAAACGGCCTCAAGTTGTGCCAGAGCATGTTTAGATTGACTAGCAGGAAATATTTCTTCACTGGAAGGGTGGCCAGGCACTGGCACAGGCTGCCCAGGACAGTGCTAGAGTCACCATCCCTGGAAGTGTTCAAAAGGTGTGTGGATGTGGCACTGGGAAACGTGGTTCAGTTGTGAACATGGAGGTCCTGTCTTAACAGCTGGACTTGATGATCTTAGAGGTATTTTCCAGCTTCAGTGATTCTATGATTCCATGTGCAAGTAATGCAGGCCACAGATCCTGACCTGTGCCTGGTCATGCCAGTGTCTTTCCTCTATCTAATGCTGCCCCCTGGCAGTTTGAAGCCATTCCCCCTTCTCCTTCACTCCAGGCCCTTGCCTGAAGTCCCTCTCCAGCTTTCTTGGAGCCCCTTCAGGCACTGGAAAAGCCCCAAAAGTCTCCCCAGAGTCTTTTCTTCTCCAGGCTGAACACCCCAACTCTCCCAGCCTGTCTCCAGAGCAGAGGGGCTTCAGCCCTTAGAGCATCTTTAAGGCCTCCTCTGGACCCAATCTAAAAGGCCCATGTCTTTCTTGTGCTGAGGACCCCAAATTTGGACATAGTACCCCAGGTGGAGTCTCATGAGGGCAGAGGCGGAATTTGGGCTTATCCTTTGCCATGAATCCCAAAGCCACCCATTCTCCATCAGCCTGCAGCTCACCAATAGCTTCCCCCATGGGAGATACAGCACAAACTGCATCTGCTGTGCACAAAATGCCCGAAAGAACAAACTGCACCGGGGGAACAAAAATCATGGATTGCACATGTCCACCCAAAGCCAGGGCACCCACCAACAGCCTTTTTAGCAGGCTTAATATTATCTTTTAAATATATGTTATGCATGTAACATGGAAGAGTTTTAGAGCTCTTTAATCCTTTAGCTTTAACTTGCACCTTACAGGAAGGCCATGCACAAGGAAGTTAAAAGACCGTGAAAGAAACCTGAATCACACTGTTTTCCCAACAAAGGATTGGGTTAGCTGGAAAACATGTTTCCAGGTCAGTTGTTTTCTTGCTGCTTCTCTATTTATGATATTAATTTTGTGCTCTGAGCAGAGCTGGAGACCGCAGAGGGGCAATGCAGAGATGGGACTAGACCACACCCAGGACTCCGGGCACATGGTGGCTCTCACTCCACCACATCAGCCAAGGGAAAGACACCAAGTGTCCCAGTGCAGCAGGGAGCCAAAAAACCCGTGCCTGCATCTTAAAGTAAGTTTTCTTCCCCACAGAGGCCCACTCTGAGGCTGCCCCAGAGAGGGAGCATGGCAGCAGCAAGCTAAAATAGAAGAACCCCATATTTGTGACTCAAGTCTCATTGACAGTCTGCATTTCCATAGTGGAGACTTCCAGGATTTTGACATCTGTGTCTCATCCCTGCAATGTTTTAAGAACAACAAGCTGCTGGACTTTCAAGAATATGGAAGTGTTACATTTCACTTCTATAGTTACATTTCTGCTTTTCTCCTACTAAAATATGAGCAGATTTTAAGAACGTCAAGCTAACTTTTGATGCACCTTGACTTCAAGCCAGTCTTCTGAGATCCTGGATGCCTTCCTCAGGATCTGACATGCAACTGGCTGTCAGGGATCTCTCTAACAAAAGACTGACTCAAACTATCCCTTCCAGAGCAGTTCCTTTGTTATTCAATATCAAGTTACTGTATGTAAAAAAAAAAACAAACCCAAAAAAATCCCCCCCAAAAAACCACAACCAGAAAGAAAGAAAAAAAAAAAACCAGGCAAAAACCCCCCCAAAACAAACCCACACCACCAACCACACTTATGGTGTAAAATCTGAATGCCATCATCACTCAGGCGTGTGGGCAGAGTGTTTGCCATCGCAGAATATTAGACATTTTTCAGCCATGTTGTGCAGAAATGGGACTCACTACCTTCATACTCAGAAACTGTAATACATCCCAGAGTTCGACAAGACAAGCAAGGAAAACACCCGGAAGATTTTGGATGGGGCAGGAGGAGAGCGAGAGAGAGGGAAGACGCTGGCATGACCAGGCACAAGTCAGGATATAGAATCACTGAAGCTGGAAAATACCTCTAAGATCATCGAGTCCAGCTGTTAAGACAGGACCTCCATGTTCACAACTGAACCACGTTTCCCAGTGCCACATCCACACACCTTTTGAACACTTC
The DNA here is from genome assembly GCA_013398015.1 of Oreocharis arfaki. Lineage (NCBI taxonomy): Eukaryota > Metazoa > Chordata > Aves > Passeriformes > Paramythiidae > Oreocharis > Oreocharis arfaki. Next base: position 183,455 of record VZRR01004766.1, on the reverse strand, counting down.
CAGGGATGGTGACTCTAGCACTGTCCTGGGCAGCCTGTGCCAGTGCCTGGCCACCCTTCCAGTGAAGAAATTTTTCCTGCTAGTCAATCTAAACATGCTCTGGCACAACTTGAGGCCATTTCCTCTGGTCCTGTCACTTGTTATCTGAGAGAAGAGATCTATCCCTACTGTGAGGGAGTTGTAGGGAGCAATAACATCCCCCTTGAACAAAAACCACATCAGAGGGCAACCAGACCAAAACTTGAGGATTTATCAAGACAGTGACTCAAGACTACATCAGACAGTTTTGATGTATTCCCCCCCAAGGGCTGAGATGTTGGGAGGTAACTCATGCATTAATTTTCATTAGCCTTTTTGAGTTCAAATAAAAACTGATAGACAGCTTTTCAAATAACTTAACAAAATTTGTTGAGTATTAAAGTTGCTCCTGATAGCCAAAGAAAACAAGACAAATTAGAGTTGAAATACTTACACCTATTTTATCTACTAAGTTATTTACACAAAGTAGCCCCAAAGAATCTCCCAGCAAGACAAATCTGAAACTCTTTAGAGAGGAAGAATGAATGACTAACTGATGAAAGTTCCACATCATAGAATCCCAGACTGGTTTGGGTTGGAAGGGACCTTAGAGCTCATCTCATTCCAAATCCTGCCATGGGCAGAGACACCTTCAACTATCCCAGGTTGCTCAAAGCCCTGTCCAACCTGGCCTTGAACACTTCCAGGGATGGGGCAGCCACAGCTTCTTTGGGCAACAGAATTCCTGTGCATACAGGACCCTGCCCAACTTTGCTACGTCTTGCAAATCAGCATCACATCAAAGCAGAAGGCAAACAGAGAAGGACTACAGGGTGATACACAGCACGGGGAGCATGAGAGAAGTACCCTAAAGAGCTGCTCAGTCTAGAAGAACAAATCAGAGTCTGACTGTGCAAATACAGGGGGGAAAGGGAAAAAGGGAAACAATTATCAGTCCTGGGAGGGAGCACTGTACAGAATCAAAGGCAAGAAATAGTCTATGCTTTTCAGGTAGAATTGATACATGCTGCAAATGCTGGCAGAGCAAGTACACTGGATTAGCCCCAAGCACATCTATTTTTCTACAGCCTTCCAGAAAGCATATCTTGGCTGGCCCCAGGAGAAGGGCAGAGCTGCCAGCCTTCCATGCATGACACAGGCAGGCAGCACCAGGCAGCACCCACCACCAACCAGCCATGAGCTGCGGAGGAAGGATGAAAAATCCAAGGGATACCAGCCTTCACCTGGGACATGGAGCACTTGCCTGTGATTTTGCTGGAGACCAGAGAGTTGTATCTTCCCTGCTCAGTTGTATTTCCACTCCACGCAAAAGTGGAGCCACCCAAGATGCCTGCTGCCATCCTCCCCATCTCACATGGCACGCACATACCTGGACCACCTGTCAGAGACTGAAAATAGTTTATGCCTCAAACACTGATATAAAGTTTCAAAGAAACTACAAACGCAGAAACCTTCTTGAAGAACTTTGGACTGGAGCTCAAACTGCTGATTAGATTGAAAGAAACCCATTGTTCAATCAGCTCAGGCCATGGAGAAGGTATGCCTCCACAATACGGCAAAGCCTCCAGCTACCAGCCCAGCTGAGACTGGGGTAGGGGGGAGAGCACAGCTCACAGAAGCCAGGTTTACACAGACGCCCCCCCAACCGAGGTGGGAGAAGGAGGTTTTGGGTGCGTGGCGTAACCTCTGGTGAGAGGCAACAAACACCCATCCTCCGAATACACAAACTGGCCCGGCTGTAGAGCCCCCAGCCCCACAAACCACATCCACGGGACTTTCACGTGAGAGGCTTTGCCCCACAGGACTGCAAGTGATGCAACAGAGCCAGAGTCTGCTGTAAGAGACTGCCCCCCTCCAGGGGGACATGCCTGGCCATGCCTGCCCAGCCTGAGCATATAAACCCCTGAGATTCTGTGTGTCTCGGGGGGACCTTCACCACCAAGAAGAGCAGCTGGAGAGGATCAGCGGAACATCGTTGGGATCCATGGAGTGGTGATATATTCTTTATTCTGTCCCTGTCACTCTCTTTCTGTCCCCCCCCACCTATGCTTTACCTTTCTTTCCTTCTTTCTTTCTCTCTCTCTGATTCACCACCAAATAAAACCCTTATTATTGTCACTGGCATATGGTCTCGTTTGCACCTTAATTGGGGCAGAGAAATTTCTAAAGAAGCTCAATAATAATAACAATTGGATCTTAACACCACCCTCACATCCTTCCTCTGTCTCTGCTGCTCCCAACACCTGGAGTAGCACATGCATAAGTGTTGTGGTAGTAAGAGCAGCTGAAGCTGCCCAGGATTGTCAGGAAAGCAACATCACCGCCCCACGGTTGGTTAGAACATAGCTTCTATCCCCCATCCTTTAACTATACCCCTCAGGTTGTCAATCCCAAGTTCCCCCTCTCTGTTTTATTATAATAAGTTAGTAAATATTCAGTTCTTATGTTAAATATTCATATGTTCCAGAAAGTTCTAAGTTCCTTGACACCCCGTTGGTCCAAGTTTCTGTCAATTTAAGATACCCTCCCCTGTTCACGTTTTGTTGGCTGTTGTACCCTTTGTTCCTCCCCTGTTCTTCCCCGACATTGGTCCCTTGTATTCTCTCCACCCCCTTCTCCTTCTCCATAAAAGTTGCTGTAACCCCGCTGGAAGGGGTTTCTGCTCGTCTGCCCTTCGTTCAGTAAACGCCACTGGAACGGCAAGCACAAGCCTCTCCCTCTCCTTTTCATCCCGGAGACGCGGCAACGCCCTGCGCTCCAGGCGGGCTGCCTGCGCAAGAGCTGGTAGTGCGGGACCGGGTCTGAGCTACGAGGCAGAGATCCTCGGAGTGTCCCAGCCGGCCACGGACGCCGCTCTTGCTAGCCACCTGGACCGCGCCTTACATAAGGTTCGGGGATGACCCCACCAGAGGTCCCCAAGATTTTAAAAACAGCAGCAGATTACCAAGGAGACCGGCACTGCTTCTGCACAGACTGCGATGCACCTGCATCAGGCAAGAGGATGGAAGATGCCCGTTCCCCTGGCACACCAACCCAGGGGACCAAATATCTCAAGACATAACATTTCCTTCAGGTTCAGTACAACAAAACCACAGAGAGAAAGAGCTATTGAATGCCATTAAGACTACTTAAGAGATCTCAACCACAGAAGCAAAGAGTGTATCAGTTCATGTGCCAAAAAACCCCCATGTTGAGTGGAATTTGGATTACGAACCTACTTTAGTGACCTTTTACTGTAGTTATTTTTAGACTGAAGTTTTTATTCTGGACAAAGTACTGAAGATAAAATATTATACATATGCATGTATTTTTAATACTTGCACATACTGCAAGCATCTTCTGTGAAGTAAAGAAGCAGATACTGATTCAGAAATAGAGGGAGTCGGCTGTTCTCTCAAGGATAACCTATGCACTGTGAACATGCACTACACAAGAAACCAAGACTTAGCTCTGGGAGGTGAAAACCTCCAATAAGAACATCGGCAGCCTCCTAAGATAAATCCAAAAGTCATTTATTCAAAACTACCCCACTGCACATACATTAAAGTAGTATTCACTAGCAATGCTGCCAGGACAACTGCTGGAGCAAGAGGTGTTTGTATGCATTTTAAGTACCACTGGATGTAAAAATACCCATTAAAAATTTTTGTATTATTTTGTATTCCTACAATTTATGTCCAGTTTGGACTACAGCAACACACCAAACGTAGGCAAGAAAACACTAGAAGACAGCAAGGAAGGTCTGTAACCCAGAAAGATGCACAAATACCCAAGCCAAAGCCGTAAGTAATGCTGAGGAGCTCTGCTACACTGAAAGCTACCAGGAGAAAAACTCCTTTCCCTGCTTTCTACCACTGCACCCTAAAAGCTACGATCTTCAAAATATTGGGGTTTTTTTCATTTTAGCATTAAAAGCAACCTGCTTCAGCTAAGCTGTCCTACAGACCAGGGGATACTCTGGCAAGAGAGTAACAATCAATAGCCATATTCCTCCACAGAGCTTTTATTACAATAATCAAATGTTGTACTTCTAGTCCTTTCCATATTCACTGAAAGCCATCAAGAGCAGCTACTTAGAAAATGTTCTCACAGCTATCAGGGAACCTCGCTTAAGTCTGTACAGCAAACTTTAAAAGAAAGCAAATTACAGAACAAATGACTGAGGAAAGAACATACTGAAAGGAGAACAAGCCACAACTGTTCTTGTGGTTGTCCTGTGCAGGGCCAGGAGTTGGACTCAATAACCCTTCTGGGTGCCTTCCAACATTGGATATTCTGTGAACTCTGAACTTGAAAAAGGCTTCTGGTGAAAGCTAGCAAGGGCATCACAGATGCTGAGAGAAGCTGCGGGTGTTCATACCCCAGCTGGGCAAACTGGCCTCAAAAAAGTCGTGGCTCACCTTCAGCTGAGCTCCTGACTGAAACCTGACTGAAGCCTCCATGAAGAGCTTCTGTCTGGGTTCTGTCTGAGAAAAAGTACACAAGGAGGCCAAAGGAAATGGAAAATAAGCAGTGAGGTTGGGAATACTATCCAGTAGTACTGGGTATTATCTGGGCTGCAAAAAAAAAAAAAGCCAGTTACCTATCGTGATCTGAAACAGTGATGAAACAAGGATAATCTGAAAAAAAATGATGGAGGTACAGGAACACTAAGCTGTATTTATTGAAGTTGTTTATACATAATATATCTATTATATATACTAATATTTTAAAAATCCATAAAATATAGTTTTTATAGTATTTTATATAACTGAGATGTGCCAGGATCAGGAGGGCAGGATGAGCCTCCCTCCCTCCCGCTGGCAGCAAGCACCCGCAGCCCGGCGGCCCCGGCCCCACTCGGTACCATGGAGAGCTCCCTCCCTCTCTTCCTCCTAAAATGGAAAACCAAGAGTTTGCCACCTAACAGTCGTTTTCCCTTCCAAGCAGGGAAAAAAAAAAAAAACAAACTCACAGACTGTATCTCAGAAATCTGTACACAGAAAAAGTTCTCTTGACAGCACAGAAGTTATGTGCACAAAGAACGATGCTGCTGTCCAAAAATATGAATAAATTACCATCTTGGCAATAAACACAAGCCAAAGCCAAAAGAAGTATTTTATTTCCAGGCAAGTTCATTCATAGATCTTATTAATAGTGAACCTGATTCTTTTAGGAACTCAGGAGCAGCAGAAGGAAAAGCATCTAAGAAGATTAGGTTAATACTATATTTAAGCATATGTAAGGACAGTGAATGAAATAATGATTATTCACTCATTTAATTCAAGAAAAACAACCACTTACTAAGAATAGCTTTCAGGGGATAAGAGAAGATAAACTAGGCTTCACCACAAAAA